>PITA01002780.1:0-22444 GCA_004023965.1 Spilogale gracilis | reverse complement strand
TTATAAGAGAATGCTATGAAAAATTATATGCTAACAAATTGGACAACTAGAAGAAATGGATATATTCCCAGAAACATACAATATTCCAAAACTGAAGGAAGAAATATATAATCTGAACAGATTACTGGTAAATAAATTGAATTTATAATCAAAAAATAAAAGTCCAAAACCAGAAGGAATCACAGGTGAATTCTACTAAACATTTAAAAAATGAACATCTCTTCTCAAACTATTCCAAGAATAGAAAAAGAAGGGAAGGTTCCAAATACAACCTGTGAGGCTAGTATTTCCCTCACACCAAAACTAGACAAAGATACCACAAAAAGAAAAAAACTACAGGCCAAGGTCCCCAGTGAACATGGAAAAATTCTCAGCCAACTGCATTCAACAGTACATTCAAAGGATCATTCATTACAATATGCAAAGGATGCAAGGACAGCTCAATATTCACAAATCAATCAATGTGATATACTACATTAACAAAACAAAGGATAAAATATCACATGATCATCAATAGATGCAGAAAAACCATTTTATAAAATTCAACATCTCTTCCTGATAAAGACTCTCCACAAAATAGGTTTAGAGGGAATATACCTCAACATAATAGACCATATATGAAAACTCCATAGCTAACATCATACACAGCAGTAAAAAACTGAAAGCTCTTCTTTTAACATTAGGAACAAGACAAGTTATGCCCACTCTTGCCACTATTATTCAACACAACAGGAAGTTCGAGCCACAACAATTAGACAATAAAAGAAATAAGAGGCATCCAAATTGGTAAAGAAGTGAAAATGTCACTCTTTGCAGATGACATGATAGACACAAAGAAAATCCTGAAGGCTCCAATAAAAAAACTACTAGACAAATAAATAAATCAGTAAAGTCTTGGGATATAAAATTAATGCTCAGAAATCAGTAGCATTTCTATACACTAATGATGTAGAAGAATTTAAGAAAATAACCCCACTGGGGTGCCTGGGTGGCTCAGTTGGTTAAGCGACTGCTTTCGGCTCAGATCATGATCCTGGAGACCCGGGATCGAGCCCCACATCGGGCTTCCTGCTCGGTGGGAAGCCTGCTTCTCCCTCTCTCAGTCCCTCTGCTTGTGTTCCCTCTCTAGCTATGTTTCTGTCAAATAAATAAATAAAATCTTAAAAAAAAACAAAAGAAAAGAACCCCATTTATAATTGCACCAAAAAGAATAAAATACCTAGGAATAAACCAAAGAGATGAAAGACCTGCACTCTGAAAACTATAAAACACTAATGAAAGAAACTGAAGATGACACAAACAAATGAAAAGATACTCCATGTTCATGGATTAGAAGAATTAATATTGCCAAAATGTATTACCCAAAGCAATCTACAGATTCAGTGCAATCCCTAACAAAATACCAACAGTATTTTTCACAAAACTAGAATATTCATATTTGTATGCAAACACAGAAGAACCAAAATAGCCAGAGCAATCTTAAGAAAGAAAAATAAAGCTGAAGGTATCATAATTCCAGATTTTAAGATATACCACAAAGCCGCAGTAATCAAAACCCTATGGTACTAGCACAAAAATAGGCAAATAAATCAATGGAAGAAAATAGAGACCCCAGAAATAAACCTTTAATTATATGGTCAATTAATTTATGACAACAGAGGCAAGAATATACATTGGGAAAAGACAGTCTCTTCAATAGATGCTGGTGGAAAAATTGGACAGCTACATGTAAAAGAATGAAACTGGACCACGTCCTAAAACCATACACAAAAATAAATTAAAGACCCTAATGTGAGACTGGAAACCATAAAAAAACTAGAAGAAAACAGCAATTTCTCTGACATCAGCCATAGTAACATTTTTCTAGATATGTTTCAGACAAGAAAAACAAAAGCAAAATAAACCATTGAGACTCCATCAAAACAAAAAATTTGCACAGTAAAGGACACCATCAACAAAACAAAAAGGCAATCTATTGAATGGGAGAGGATATTTGCAAATGACATATCTGGAAAAGTGTTAATACCCAAATATATAAACAACCCCACACCAAATTATACAACCCCACACCAAAAAAAAAAAAAAAAAACCAAACAAAACAAAAACCAGCAATCTGACTAAAAAATGGGCAGAGAATATAAGTAGACATTTTCCCAAAGAAGACATACAGATAGCTGACAGGCACATGAAAAGATGTTCGGTATCACTAATCATTGTAGAATGCAAATCCATAATGGGATATTATTACCTTATATAGGTCAGAATGGCTAATATAAAAAAGACAAGAAATAACAAGTGTTGGTGAGGATATGGAGAAAAGGAACCCTCACACACTGCTGGTAGAAAGTAAACTGGTACAGTCACTGTGGAAAACAGTAATGGAAGCTCCTCAAAAACTTGCAAATTTGATTGAACAATTCCACTACTGGGTACTTAACCAACGAAAATGAAAACATGAATTCGAAAAGATATATGCACTCCTATGTTTATTGCAGCATTAACAATAGCCAAGATATGGAAGCAACCTGTTTATCAACATATGAGTGGATATGATGTATGTGCACACACACACACAAAGAATATCATACGGCCATAAAAAAGGATGTGAGTGTGTCCTTTGTGACAACATAATGGATCCAGAGGTATTTGCTAAGTAAAATAATCAGACTGAGAAAGACAAATGCCATATGATTTCACGCATATGTAGAATCTAAAAAAAAAATAAAAATAAAAAGAACAAGGAAACAAAAAGCAGAATCAGACTTACAAATACAGAGAACAAACTAATGGTTGCCAGAGAGGGGGTTGAGAGGACAGACAAAATGGGTGAAAAGGAGTTGGGAACACAGGCTACCAGTTATGGAATGACCAAATCATGGGAAGAAAAAGCACACTGTAAGGAGCATAATTAATGTTGTTGTAATAGCATTGTATAGTGACAGATGGTAGCTATACCTCTGGTGAGCAGAGCAAACTTGTCATGTCACTATGTTGTACACCTGAAACTAATATAATATTGTGTGTCAACTTTAGTCAAATAAAAAAATTAAAAAGAAAAGAAAGGATCTCCTTTAAGTTTCTTTTGCTAGGTTTCATAGCACTCCCATACAGGTGAAATGTTATTCTGTTTTGCCTATTTGTGATCATCTTAATTATTAAGCAGGCCAAAGAAAGCCATAATTAAGAACATATGCAGTACTAATTACGGGCTCATATTCAACCCATTACTTGTTGTTAATGACCCTAACATTTTTTGACAGTTATTTTGTTAAGGTAAGAATACTAATGAAGATGCAGTGGCTTTTGAATCTATAAGGTAAGAGTCACTCACTGTATCTGATGATTTTCTAGTTTTTACTTAACAATAACTATTAGATATTTTAGAAGATTTTTACTTACATTTAACCAATTCAAAAACATTTTTTTTTGTTTGAGCTTTATGGCCAATATAAATAAGTATATAACTTAACTAAGTAAAGTTGCTCCCAAAATGAAAAACCTTCTTGAATTTGATTTTAGGAAACTTGATTTTTCATGAGTCAAAATAGCAAATATTTTTATTAAAAGCCTAGCTCTGAAATACCTGAATTTAATATAACACTCCACTTGTAAGAACACTAAATCCAGGTATTGACCATCTGGTGGCAAAGACATCTACAGCTTCAAAACAGATCTTATTTGCAATCTTACTACTTTCCAAGTTATCCAGACTACTACTATGAGACTGAACTTTATAAAACATCTCCTTTTTTCTGTCAGTTCTTTTATTTCACAAACCTTCAGTTATTTCCTCTATGCATATATTTTAAACACCTCCCAGTATCTAATCACAAAGACTAATTTTTTTAAATTTAAAGTCCAGTTAGTTAACATACAGTGTAATATTAGTTTCAGGTACACAATACAGTGATTCAACAATTCCATACAATGAAGACTATTTTCAATAAGAAGCTTCCAATATCTAATATATATTAATTTTCATTGTTTTCTAACAAGTTATGGCTCTACATTTCTTTCCACTTTTTACAAACCAAGCTTCCCTTCTCTAATTCCTACTGCAATGAGAAGTATTTTAGACTATGCTTTTTTTTTTTTTTTAAGATTTTATTTATTATTTGACAGAGAGAGAGAGATCACAAGTAGGCAGAGAGGCAGGCAGAGAGAGAGGAGGAAGCAGGCTTCCTGCTGAGCAGACAGCCCGATGGAATCTCAATCCCAGAACTCTGAGATCATGACCTGAACCAAAGGCAGAGGCTTTAACCCAGAGCCACCCAGGTGCCTGAGATTATGCGTTTTTATATATCGTTTTACACTTTCATATACCTATGTCTCATCTTTCAAATTCAACATGTAAGCAAAGACTATGTCTTTTAATGTCCATAGTAATAAAGTACTATGCTACAAGAAGCACTTGATAAGTACTTTGAAAAACAATTCATAGTACATTAAAATGGTGATCATCCTTTTATAGCAGTGGAAACTGAAACTTAAATCACTTAATGTCACTAGCTAATGTTACTAGCTTGTCACAGAATCAGGACTATACCACTGGTTTGGCACCATGTTTAGTGCTCTTGACTAAATTGAAGGGGAAACACCATTTTCAACTTTAATAATTTTCAGTAAAGTTCCAATATATTTTTAAGCGACTCTGTAGGTAAATATTTTCCAAATATAAAAATGGTTTACATTCAAATCCCTATAAATGAACTCCATTTAAAGTGAATGGAAGAGATTCTATTTGGTATTACTTAGGAGAAATTGTGTACATATTGAAGCATGTATGTCTAAAAGTTTACTTCTACATCCTTGATAAGAAAGTATTTTAATTTTAAGAGCTATCCAATATGGAGTCATAAAAAAATCATTCAAATAATTACTTATAAATTAAGTAAAAATATGAACTTAAAGGATGTAAGTCAATAAAAATGATAGAATCAGTAAAAGTATATGATATGATTAATTTTATAATTGCTCATAAGTACTGGGATATGATTCCAATATAGATTTCACCAAAGCACATTGATAAAAAGCTTAGCAATTTACATTCATCATCCTGGTTTTTACAGATTTACTTAAAATATAAAGACTGACGAAATCTTACCTTCTTGATAGGCTCCATCTGCCATGACTAAATGAAGAATCTTGGCATAAAGATGTTCATGTTCATCTCCTAAAATATCCTGAACTATTGTTGAACAAATTTCAATATTTTCATCTTCATCTTCATGAATAGCCTATACCAAATTTCCAAATATAAATTAATATGAATATTAACATTCTCTAGAAACTTATTTATAATAAAAGTCCTGACCCATAAAAACCACTGACATTTCATTAGTAATTCAAGGGAGCATATTTCAAAAGAAAAAAATTTTTTTAAAGCAGGCTCCACATCTAAGGTGGTGCTTGAACTCATGACCCTGAGATCAAGAACTGGATGCTCTACCTACTTAGCTAGGCAGGTGTCCCAAAAAATGTGTTTTAACTGATATTTTACTTACTTTTATTTTTTCATAAACCTCAAAGAATTTTTCAAAGCCCATTTCTTGCTCCAGGTGAAGTCTCAGTTCCTCTAAATGGTTAAAGACACTATCATATTCACATTCACTAGTAATTTCACCATCACTGTTATCTAAAAAACAGAAATTAAAAGAAAATATGACTAGAAAGAATGAATAAAATCTTTAAAAAAATAAGAAATAGAAAAAAATAATTCTTACCCTAACAGACTAAAATTTTTGATGAGTGGTGTCACTGAAAGACTACTTGTACTTCTACTACAAGGTTTTTGTTATAATTATTGCCTTTTATGTAGGAAATCAATGTATATGTAAATGTCTTAACAAGACTGTTACTTTGGGATTCTCTTCTTTTATAGACATAAACAGTAAACCAGATTAGAATAAAAACATTCTAACAGAGTAAAAAATGAAAAAAATCATACCCATATGTTCTAAACTGCAGCAAACCAACCCTGTTTTTAAAAAGTTGACATTAACCATGGGCTAAAACATGCAAAAACATGCAGGAGGCAGATGACATGCTACGTATCAAAGAACTTTAGTAAAGCATGTAGAAAGTATTATAAATGCTATATATGTTTTATGTCATGGACATGTCCAAGCACTTTATATTATCTGTTATCTTTAGTACTAGAAAAGTGAGTCAAGAAAGATAAGAAAACAATAAAAATATTTCAAAAGCATTTCCAAAATTTAATGGGAAAGAAATGGAATAAATGTATATGGGCATTTGTGTGAAAATAAAAAGAAATGAATAAAAGTCATAAACACAGAAGCATAGTTCAGTTTTATTTAAATTAAGAAACTTCATATCAGGTATCAGAAAAATATACTCTACTTGAAATATGTGCATACTGAAAAAAAAAAATCCCACGATC
Organism: Spilogale gracilis; assembly: GCA_004023965.1. Classification (NCBI taxonomy): domain Eukaryota; kingdom Metazoa; phylum Chordata; class Mammalia; order Carnivora; family Mephitidae; genus Spilogale; species Spilogale gracilis. Next base: position 16,041 of record PITA01002780.1, on the reverse strand, counting down.
ATGACCATGTACCTGAGTGCCATTCTTCATTTAGGGCACTTTCACTGCTGGGATTATCATCCTCATCTGCCAGATCTGTCCCATCTGCAGTCTGCTCTACGTCACTGTTCTTTAAGACTGATTCTTCCTCCTCACTATATTCTTCTCCAGGTTGTTCCCTAAGTAACTGCTCCATAGAGGCCTGAAGCTCTTGTAAATCCGTGTCAGTTTCTTCAAAAACACTGAAATTTTAAAAAATTAAACATTACTAAAATGTCACCTTATTTTGAAATTTTACTTCAATTCAATACACATGCACTCCTTTCTGCTTAAAAGTACTAATAGTGGATAAAAAGAAATCTGAAAAAAACTACATAGTTTTTTAAAAAGTAAATGAAGATTAATATAACTATAAATATAGCACATGACACATATTCAGGAATACATAAGCCAGAAGATGACTTGTTTAAAATGATCCTAATCTCCGGCGCCTGGGTGGCTCAGTGTTAAAGCCTCTGCCTTCAGCTCAGGTCATGATCCCAGGGTCCTAGGATCCAGGCCTGCATCAGGCTCTCTGCTCAGCAGGGAGCCTGCTTCCTTCTCTCCCTCTGCCAGCTTCTCTGCCTACTTGTGATCTCTCTCTCTGTCAAAAAAATAAATAAATTCTTTAAAATGATCCTGATCTGCCAAAAAAGAGATTTTTCACATGCTTTCTAAAAAAATACTGAATATTCAAACATTTTTCTTCTATGTAATTTGGAACATTTAGCAAAATCTTTGTATGGATGTATAATAGTATGCTATAGGAAAGGCTTTCCATATAAACACTTGTGGGGCGTTTGAACTTTTAGAAATGGAAATACTTATGGAATTATACATTCAGCTTAATAGGATGATCTAATGAATAAAATAGTCATCAGAAATCTTATCTTTAAAAAAAAGAATCTTTAAAAAAAAGAAATCTTATCTTTAGAAGCTTATTCTTGAAAACATTTCTAAAATACATAACAAATGGACTTTACTGAATAATTAGAATATACTAACCATAATAATCACTGGATTATCTTGTTTCCATGGCACTGCTGAGGATATTAATTTTATTTTCAAGGGATTACAGATGCTGGATTAATTAATTTATGCAAATAATACCTTCAATGCATATAGTACTTTAGTTTATTAAGTAGTTTTAGCCTATTACTAAAATTTTATCTACATAACTACATAGTTATACATAACTCATAACTCATTTTTTAGACATGGATACTGAATCAAAGTTTGAATGATTTGTTCAAGGTTACACAATCAATAAATAACAAATAAATATTGAAATCTAGGCCTTCTCACCACTTCTACAATACTCCCCAAATGTACTCATCAACTTTATTTCTTTTATGATTTGCCTCTTTCTACTAATGTGGCATGCAAAAGGAAAAGTCTGAAGATTAAGAGTTAATTGAAATTTTAGATAACTGAAGTCTGAAAGAGATTATGTACCATGTTGAGGATTTCATCCACCAGAAAAGCAATGCTTAACAGGACACAAAAGCTGATTAAAGCCTTCAAGTTTAGATTCAATCAAATAAGTATTTACGGAAAAGCTAATATAGAAATGCTATTATGCAAAAGCTTAAATAAAATTTACATTAATGGAAAAGAAAATATTCTTTTAAAGTAGAAATATCTTTATTTTGTATATATGTGTACAAACTTCTACACTTTGACTCTGTGCAGGTATAGAAAAGCAAAGCATTTAATTAGAATGAGAAAGAGTATGTCTAATCTTTTGGATGATCCTGTTAGCAGCATTTAGCTTTATGTTTAATTACAAGACTAACATAATATGCACATCTGCTATGTACCATTACAACAATGATTAAATAATGACCTGTCAATAAAAACTTACTATGGCCAACCCAGAGGAATTAGTGCCTACCACAGATGGTATTAAAGTAAATGGGGCTGCCAAGTCTGCCATTATAAGAAAAGTATAAGATTAACATCTTTTTTGAAAGATGTTTTAAATCTGGCCCTCAATTTACATTTCAGTAGATTTTCTTATTATATGAACTTGAGTGAAGTTTGGGCCAAAAAAATAAAATCCCAAGAAAAACATTAAGGGAAATTTTATGGTATGGACTAATTTACTTTAAAAAATAACTTGGTTTTCAAAATTTTAAGTTAATATTAAAAGCTTCTAACTTAAATTTTAAAATAAAACTGTCATCAACTAGTAATTAAAAGACAAGTCAAAAACAAGTTACAGTGCGGTCAGATGAAAACTGATGACTTTATCAAAACTTCAATGAAAAACTGTACCTAGTACTCTGTCAACCATAAAGGCGCTGATATGTTGTCATATTCTCCAATAGGCTCAATAAAAACACACAAAGTGCTTATGACTACAGCCAAGCAGAAGAAAACAAGGATAAAAGGTAACTTCCTGTAAAATCTGAGGATACTACCAAAAATATAAAGAACTCTATGAAAGATGAAAAAAAAGGGGGGTAAAACTTTTAATAGATACAGTTTGGTTAAAAATTTAAGAAACAAGATGCAAAGCTTAAGAAAAACAAACAAAGGGGTGCCTGGGTGGCTCAGTTGGTTGAGTGACTGCCTTCAGCTCAGGTCATGATCCCGGAGACCCGGGATTGAGCCCCACATCGGGCTCCCTGCTCAGCGGGAAGCCTGCTTCTCCCTTTCTCACTCCCCCTGCTTGTGTTCCTTCTCTGGCTGTGTTTCTCGCTGTCAAATAAATAAAAATCTTTTAAAAAAAAAAAAGAAAAACAAACAAAAAAACAGAAAACAATATGTGCCAGATACAGTGGTTCTGGCTCAACTATTATGGGGAAAAATCACAAGACTGACACAGTTTTTTTTTATTAAAAGATGCAAAATGCATCTTTTTGAACTAAAAACTTTAGTTCAAAAACATCAGAAAATAAATCATAAAAATCCCAATATTTTATACCATATTTTCTGGTGATTTGAAAACCTGTGCCTTCTTGAACACTTTATTTTCCCCTCATATTGGGTAACATTTGTCTGAGGGGGTCAGAGGGCTTACTTGTACTAAGGGGCTATCACTTCCTACAATTCTCAGAAGTGTTAGTTAAATTTGCCTCTTAGATTCTAGATTTCCCGGAAATCATGAAGAAGGGAATTTTGTGAAAGCAATTAATGTTACATGCAAAGCACACATGTGCCCACACACGTGCAAACAAAACAACTAGTCTACCTGCTAACTTCCCACTGTCACAGTTTTGAAATCATACATAGCAGGAGAGAGATGTAGAGGCTTTCTGGTCTTTTCCCTGGGGAACTGTAGAATATCACAATTATCTCAAAATTTTCCATTGCCATCCCTGTATCATGTGGTGTTAAACTGTTAAGCAGTCATTATCCTGCTAATATTCTTTCATTTAAGCATATTTATTAAGAATGTACCACGGACAAGTCAATGTGTTAGATGCTCAGTGGTGGATATGACAGAAAGCACACACAGAAACCATTTTCTCATATTCCTCAAGTGAGAGTCAGTCATTATATTACTTAGAGGCTACTATACAAAATGAAACTTTACAAGTATAAGACTGTACTTTAAATATATTGTAAAAAGGTAAAGGACTGGTGAAAAATCAGTTACAGATAATTTTTTAAAACTGTCTAGGTGAGTTACATCTCTAGAGTTCACATAAACTCAAAAATTTATTAATGACATCATGCTCACATGTCCTCAGAATCAGAAGGTCCTTCTTTAATATGCTCATCTTCAATTTCATCTATTTCAAGATTGTCTTGACATATATCTCCTACAGTGGGAACATCCATAAGTGTTCTGAACAATTTTGAGAGATCTGGAAGTGAACATGTCCTCAACATCTAAAAAAGTCAACAGATTTCTTAGTAGGAGTAAGATCATTAGAAAATAAAGATGAAATTTAAAAAAATATTAAGTTAGAGGTAATAATTTTTTATTTTATATCATATATCTAGAGGTAGAAGCTCTAGAGGTGACTTGTCTAAGATTAGAACCTAATTTTCTTGAATTTCAGCTCTGTATATTTTCAGTGAGAAAAATTAAACCTGTTAGTTATGCTTGGGTTTCAAAATTCAAAGTATAGCAATTAACTTTGGTCACCTTTAAAAGGCAGGGAGAGGTGTTTAATTGGGGTATGCCCTGGGAATGGAATTAGAAATCTGTCAGAAATCAGGCAGAACAGGTGATATGACCAAGAATAAGGACAGTCATTTCATAACAATAAAGAAAGCATTTATCAAGAAGATATAAAGATTATTAATTTGCATTCAATTGACTAGAAATTTCAATACTCCCTTTTCAATAACTAATAAGTAGAAAGAAAATCAGGAAGAACACAGAAGATGAATAACACTAACAAACAAAAAGGGACCCTTCATAATAATAAACCTATCAATTCATCCAGAAGTTACAGTAATACTAAATTTTTATTCACTCAGTAACAAAGTTTCAAAAAACATGGAACAAAAATTGACATAAATGAAAAGATAGATAATAGATAATTATAATTATATAGTTTTTTCCAATTTTCTCAACAAATGATATAACTAGATAGACAAAAAATTAGTAAAGATAAAGAAGACTTGAACAGCACCATCAACCAATGTGACTTAATCCTTGACATCTATCGACCATTTTATACGATGACAGAAGAATACACATTCTTCTAAAGAGATCTGTTAGAGTAGCAGCCACCAGTAAAGGGCACTAAACGGTGACTCATGAGTGCAGAGGAAAATAAGATATAAAGAAAGCCAAGAGATAAAGTGTTTATCAACTGTGTTGGAAGAAGAACAGTCAAGAAAAGTTAGAGAGAAAAAGGTACTGGGGATTTGGCAATGTACTAATAATCGATTTGTCAAAAGCAGTTTTAAAGGAGGAGTGGGCTAAAAGTCATGTTGGAATGTATGTGGAAGTGAAGGGAAGTGTAGACGGTAAAGATATAACATATTCAAGCTGTTTGGTCGTAAAATGGAGCAGAGAAAGGGGTGGTAGATAGAGAAGAACATGCTCTCAGGAGAAGTTTGCTGATTATGATGGGACTTATGAGAATATGTAGGTTGAGGAAATGATACATTATAGAAGAGAAAGTTGATGACACGAGCTAGTGTAACCAAAGTAAAGGAGTGAATCCTTGAGAAGATGAGAGAGGTTAGAATTCAAAGTACAAGGAGGATTTCCTTTAATTAAAGGAGAAGATAAGTAAGATAACATTTTTTAAAGATTTTAACACAGGGAGAGGGAGAGGGAGAAGCAGGCTCCCCACTGAGCAGAGAGCCCACTGCCAGGCTCTGTCCCAGGACCCTGGGATCATGACCCAAGCTGAAGTCCCAAGCCTACTGTCCTTGCCTTAAATAGCTACAAATCGCTTTGATTTTCTAGGGTTTTTTCCTTGTCCCTCCCCCTCACAGGAAATCTGCTTTGTTGTGCTTACTTCCCAAATAAGTACTTCTGTAGAACTATTAAGGCTATTGGGCACCTGGTTGGCTCAGTGGGTTAAAGCCTCTGCCTTCAGCTCAGGTCATGGTCTCAGGGTCCTGGGATCCAGGCCTGCATCAGGGTCTCTGCTCAGTGGGGAGCCTGCTTCCTCCTCTCTCTCTGCCTGCCTCTCTGCCTACTTGTGATTTCTCCCCCCCCCCCCCCGGTCAAATAAATAAATAAATAAATAATATTTTTTAAAAAAAGAACTACTAAGGTTAAACTAAGGTCATGAAAGAAAATCAAATAATAAAATGTATTATGCAAGGAATGTATACACAGATATGTTATTCAAAAGCTCTGGGCCAAAGACAGTTAGCTATACACCTCTACTACAAAGGAAAGTACATGAATTATAGGATAATCCTTGTTTGTACCATAAATAGGTCTTATTCTCAAATTCTGAAGATCATAAATTTGTTTTTACAGCTCATTATCTTTGAAAGTTTGACTGTGATTACACAAGTGAGAGAATTTAGCAATCTCTACATTTAAAATAAGCTTAAGAAAACACTCCAAAAAATAAAAACATAACCAATTTGAAAATTAAATTGAAGATCAAAAGGACATATTTAAAAAGGATAAAAGAAATCAGGTAATTCATTCCCTGCAGACTTACATACATGAAAAATGTCCAACTCCACTGGTAAACACAGAAACAAATTTTTAAAAATATCATTATTCCCTCACTAAATACACAATTTTTAAGTGAATGATACTGGTGTTTTTTAGAGTACAGACTCTTACATACTACTGAGGTGTTAGAAGCTATTTCTTATAGGGAAATAATATAATTTCTTAAGAAAAAATTGGTTATTTTCAAAAATATCAAGTATAAAAAGATAAGCTTGAAAATTTTTTGCTAGAAAGTGCTTATTAATATCTATTACACTTTCTACATAGAAATTAGGCAAACAGCACTTCTGTCCACTTAAAATATATTGCTTAAGTTTAGTCTTCTGCGAAAAATGGAACTTGGGTTTAGTAGTGAGAAAGGGAAATGGTGTCAGAAGGATCTTTTACTTAAATAAAAGTAGACCCTATAAAAAGAATCCTGAACAAGGAGCCAGTGAAAATAGTCTTTGTCCTAACTGTACTCTGAATGGCAACTTCTCAGAATCCCAGAGGAGAAGATGGAGGTTTTTATTTGCGTGTGTGTGTGTGTGTGTGTGTGTGTGTGTATGTGTAAGAGATTAAAACTCAATATCATGGTTTATTAAAGAAAAACAATAAATAAGAAATGTTACTAAAATAGACATTGTTCCATTGGAGGTGCATACTTGCCTTTGGGTTGTTTGCATCAAATAGACCAGTTGAAAGTCCGATCAGCAAGGAATTCTGATTTTTATTTTTTGGTGGTGAATCAGAACGAGATCGAAGCGGAAAGGATTCTTCTGGTGAACACAGAATTGACTGAATTTGAGAGACCACGTTCAAGTGTTTTGAAAGGACCACTCTATGGAAAAATGGCTCTGGTTGCACAGATTTATCTACATCACATTTAGGGTGCTGAGAATCACCTATTTCAGGTCCTGTGGTATAAAGGAAAGACTTTGTGATGTTTATACAGTACTTAAGCTCTATGTGATATTGAAAAAGCACAGTATTTATCATGAACCTAGCCCCAAACTCTGCCATCAGGAAAACAAAATCAAAGTATAGACATGATTATATTACCTTATAAATAATCTTTGATAGGATTTAAGGTTTTATTTTCAGAAAGACTAACTAGCTATAAATCTTAAATGCAAGTTCTAAAATGCAGACACAAATATAAGGTGAAAATACATTGTTTAGACACTCATATTTAGCTCCAGTTTATCTTTGTTCCTACAGGTTAGATACAAAAAATTTTATTTCTCACATTTTATAATTAATATTATTAAAATAAGAAGACAACTTACTTAATGTCCTTAGTATACTGGCTTAGTTTTGGCAAGCAATTCTTTTTGTGTTGAACATTTGATAAAATAATCAACCAAAAAGTTTTACTGCCCATGTTGCCAAACAATCCAGGCTTATTAAAGAGAATCTAGTGGTCTATGCCTATTTATTTTTTAAACAATTGAGGTGACTGATAAAAAAAAAATGCCATTAAGATGTTGTCCAAGGGGCCCCTGGGTGGCTCAGTTGGTTAAGCGACTGCCTTCAGCTTAGGTCATGATCCTGGAGAACCAGGATCGAGTCCCACATCGGGCTCCCTGCTCGAGGGAAGCCTGCTTCTCTCTCTCTCACTCCCCCTGCTTGTGTTCCCTCTCTGGCTGTGTTTCTCTCTGTCAAATAAATAAAATCTTTAAAAAAAAAAAAAAGATGTTGTCCAAATAAAATAGATTCAGGTTAACAACCTTCTAGAAAGTAACCAGTCTAATACAATGAGGCTTACTTATATCAACTTCATTAAGGTGGTCCACATTCCTTGGGATTTCATCTTCAGAAACTTCATTTTGCTGCACAGTGATCCTATCTTCCATCCTGCCAAGATGGACACATCAGTAGAAATACAATTTACTAGAAATAAAAGCACTCTTAAATTAAAAAAAAAAAAAAAAAAGGAGCACAAGTTCACTAGCATCCGGTGGACCCTCTTCCAAATATTTTCCTCACTTATGTATGTGGATATATATCTATATATGTATTTCCTTTCTCTCATAAGTACATTGCATTTTTTACCCTGTTAAAACCTTCACCAATCATAATCACCAATCAGTCACATAAACCAGACTCACCACTTCTTATAAGTTCCCAATGCAGTCCCTAGACATTAGGACCACACAGAAACTTGTTCAAAATGCAAATGCTCAGGGCCTTCACTGGATCCATTAATCAGAAACTTTGGGGGATAAAGCCTAGCAATTTATTTTAATATATACCAAAGTAATTCTACTATTTGCTAATATTTGAGAACCACCACTTTAAGCAATCAAAATGCCCCTTAATGGTAGAGAATATAAAATAATATAAAATATCATATAGCTGTTTAAAAACTGAATCAGAAATCTATGTGAAATACTGTGGAATGGTAGTTTATAAATAAACATAAATGAACATATATTTAATATATATTATATAAATAATATTTAAGTAGAAACATTTATATATTTAATATATATAAAATTTATAAAATATAAATATTTTAGAAATAAAATGAATTAATTTATTTTATAAATGTAAATAAAATTACTGAAATAAATTGATAAATTAATAAATAATAATATATTTTATTAAGTAAGCAAAGTAATCTACAGATTGATTTGTATTAAATGGTGTTAGGTTTCACAAATATGGTGTAAAGCACAGTATAAAATGTAAAATTATATGTACCAAAATGTTTTAATACTCAAAAAGAGTGAATTAATTGAGGAAAAAAGGTTAAAAAAAGCTGACAGTTTTTATTTCAATACAGCTGGAGTTAAATTAAGGTATTACATTGTTTAAACAAAAATTTAAAGACTGGAAGAATACAGTCCAAAGGTTTCAAACAAACACAGAAAAAGATGCTTAACATCAGTAATCATCAGAGAAATGCAAATCAAAACCAAGTAAGATATCATCTCATATCTGTCAGAATGGCTATTATCAAAAAGACAAGAGGTGAGTGCTGGTGATAACGTGGACAAAAAAGGAATCCTTGGGAGGCCGGGGTAGTTCAGTTGGTTAAGCATCTGTCTGCCTTTGGCTCAAAGGTCCTGGGATGGAGCTCCACATTGGGCTCCTTGCTCAGCTGGGAGCCTGCTTCTCCCTCTGCCTGCCAGTCCCCCTGCTTGTGTGCGCTCTCTCTCTCTCTCTCTCTGACAAATAAATAAATCTTAAAAAGAAAAAAAAAAAAGAATCCTTATGCATTGCTGGTGTGGATGTAAATGGTACAGCCACTATAAAAAACAGTACTATTTCCTCTAAAAATTAAAAAACAGAAATATACAATACAGTAATTCCTCTACTGGGTATTTATCCAAAGAAAACACAAACACTAATTTGAAAAGATCTCTGCACCCCAAAATATTACAGCATTAATAACAAGAGCCAAGATTTGAAAGCAATCCAAGTGTCCACTGACAGATGAATATACACATACACATGCAGACACAAACACACAGACACACAGACACACACACACACACAGAATATTACTCAGCCATAACAAGGAATGAGATCTGGCCATCTGCAAAAACACAGATGGACAGAGAGGGCATCCTGCTCAGTGAAATAAGTCAGAGAAAGACAAGAATCATGATTTTACATATATGTGGGATCTAAAAACCAAATGAATGAACAAATGAAGTAAACAAAAAGCAGAAACAGAGCCATAAATACAGAAAATAAACTGTTAGTTACTGTTAATAATAAACTGTTAATAAACTGTTAGAAGGAAGGGGGATGAGAAAATGGGCAATAGGGGTAGGGGGTAGTGAGAGGTCCACGTTTCCAGTTATGGAATGAGTAAGTCATGGGGATAAAGAGAACCCAGACATAGGGAATATAGTCAAGGGTATTATAACAGTGTTGTATGGTGATAAATGATAGCTACACTTGTGATAACATGGTATAAAATTCTGACAGAATTTTCAGAAACTAATGTAACATTCTGTGTCAACCATACTTAAATAAAAAGAACAACAACAACAACAGCAAAACAACATCAGTAACTTATCTCTGCAAGTCTGGCTTAGAAGCAATTTTTGTTTTCTTAATTCTTTTTAATTCTTCCCAAATTTAAATAATTTTTTACTTTTTCAGTTTTAAACTTTGAAAATTTCTATATTTTTGGTTTTCAAAATTTTTCTTTACTCCTAATCATATAAACTTTTCTTTATTCAAAATGTAATGTTCCTTGGTTCCTCAGAAAGTTAAACATAGAATTACCAGATACTGCAGCAATTCTACTCCCAACTATACACTCAAAATGAATATGAGTTTTGAAACAAAAAACTGTACACAAATATTCATATGCGCACTATTTACAACAGCCAAAAGGCAGAAACAACCCTGGAAATGACCCACTATCATCTGCTAAATGCCAATCAATTGCTTAATGGATAAAAATATGTGGTATATTCCAGATAATGGATTTTTCAGCCATAAAAAAATGAAGGAGTGATATATTCTACAAAATAAACTTTGAAAACATTATGGTAAGTGAAAAAAGCCAGATACAAAAAGCAATATATTGTATGATTCCATACGAAATATCCAGAATAGGCAAATCTACAGACAGAAAGGAGATAAGTGATTGACAAAGGTTGGGAGAAGGGGAAATATGACTGTTTAACTGGTATCAGGGTTTCCTTCTGATGGGGTGATGAAAATGTATGGAACCACACAATCATAATGGCTACACAATACTGTGAATGTACTAAATACTACTGAACTGGATACCTTAAAATGGTTAAAATGGTAATTTTATGTTATATGAATTTTACCTCGACTAAAAAAAATGTAATGTTCACTCTAAAATTCCCCACAGTAAACTCAACTCTCAGCTGCCCATACTGTCTTCAGTTTGGTATATATCTTACCATATTTCTCCTTGAATTTTAGAGAAATAAATAGTGTTAATATATGGAAATGCCTTTTTATTCAATATTATTAATCATTTGATAATTGGGGCATATTTCCATATTGACACATGAACCTATATTTTATTCTTTAAAGTGCTATCTACTATCCACAATGCAATATACAGAAACATCTTTATTTTTAGCAACTTATTAATGATTACACTCTTTCGAATTATTTGCTATGACTGTCCTACAATAAACATTCTTTCATATGCCTCTTTGTGCCCATGTGTGAGTAATCTTAGAATAGATACCAAAAATAAAAGATGCATTACTATAGGATATGCACAGTACGATTTTTAAGGGAGCCCTGTGTGGGGCTCATCCCAGGACCCTGGGATCATGACTTGAGCTAAAGGCAGACACTTAACTACTTAACTAATGGAGCCACCCAGGCAACCTGGATATGCACATTTTAAATTAACAACATTGGCAAATACATTTTGAAATTGGCTCTTCCAATTCTTATGTGTGCTTGCAATGTATCAATGTCCCTAATTCCCAATCTCTCACCAGTATTTGATGCTATTACTTGCCTTCCTCCTGGCTTCACGTTATTTTGTGAAGAAACTTTCACTGGCAAAAAACATCTGGACTCTTGGCCTGCCTTTTATTTATTCCTCTTCTTTGAGGAAGAACAAGTATCTGACATTCATGCACTCATAATTCTCCACTGAATAAAGTCAGTCAAAGAACTTAGGAATTTGATGTCTTTTTCCTTATTGTATTGACTCTCTATAATCCATAAAGTATCATACTAGCCATATATGTGGTTTCCTCCCTTGTAAATAGCTATATTCATATTCTTTCTCCATTTTTCTCCTAGGCGTTGATCTTTTACTTCTTAATTTGCCAAGTTCTTAAAGAACTTTGTATGTTAATTATCAGGGTGCCTCCTTTCTATGTGTTGACATTTAGGTGTTTAATAAATCTGATATTGTCTTGTTGAATGGCTTTAGAAATGGAACTTTTTTTTTTTATTGTTACTTAAATTTTTTTTTTCCAGTGTTCCAAGATTCATTCCCCATTCCCCACACCCAGTGCTCCACGCTTTAGGTGTCCCCAGTACCCACCACCACGCTCTCCCATTCCTCCATCCGCCTCCCTCCAAGTCCCTCAGTTTGATTCTCTGTCCAAGGTCTATGTTGTTTCGTTTCTCTCCCTGGATTACCCTAGTTTCCATTTACTTTCCTTCTCCCACTGTCCTCCAGGTTACCCCTCATGCACCGCAAGTAAGTGAAACCATGCGATACTTGACTTTCTCTTCTTGGCTTATTTCACTCAGCATAATCTCTTCCAGTCCAGTCCATGTTGCTACAAAAGTTGGATATTCATCCTTTCTGATGGAGGCGTAGTATTCCATTGTATATAGGTACCACATCCTCTTTATCCATTCATCTGTTGAAGGACACCTTGGCTCTTTCCACAGTTTGGCGATTGTGGCCATTGCTACAATGAACATTGGGGTACATATGGCCCTTCTTCTCACTACATCTGTATCTTTGGGGTAAATGCCCAGTAGTGCAATTGCAGGGTCATAGGGTAGCTCTATTTTCAATTTTTTAGGGAATCTCCACACTGTTTTCCAAAGTGGCTGCACCAGTTTACATTCCCACCAACAGTGTAAGAGGGTTCCCCTTTCTCCGCAGCCTCTCCAACACTTGTTGTTTCCTGTCTTCTCAATTTTGGCCATTCTGACTGGTGTAAGGTGGTATCTCAGTGTGGTTTTGATTTCAATCTCCCTGATAGCTAGTGACGCTGAACATTTTTTCATGTGTCTGTTAGCCATTTGTATATCTTCTATGGAGAAGTGCCTCTTCAAGCCTCTTGCCCATTTTTTGATGTGTTCATCTTCTTTTTGGATGTTGAGTTTGACTAGTTCTTTATAGATCTTAGATACCAGCCCTTTGTCTGTAGTGTCATTTGCAAATACTTCTCCCATTCTGTGGGTTGCCTCTTTGTTTTGTTGACTGTTTCCTTTGCTGTACAGAGCCTTTTATTTTGATGAAGTCCCATAAGTTTATTTTCGCTTTTGTCTCCTTTGCCTTTGGAGACATGTCTTGAAAGAAGTTGCTGTGGCTGATGTCAAAGAGGTTACTGCCTATGTTCTGTTCCAGGATTTTGATGGATTCTTGACTCTCGTTGAGGTCTTTCATCCATTTCGAGTTTGCTTTGTGTGTGGTGTAAGAGAATGGCCTACTTTCATTCTTCTATATGTAGCTGTCCAATTTTCCCAACACCCTTTATTGAAGAGACTGTCTTTTTTCCACTGGATATTTTTAGAAACGGAATTTTTATTTTCAAACTGTTTTTTAAGTAGTGCTAGATATGCTGTGTAGTATAGAGAAACAGTGTTTTTAGCTATTTTCTTATTATTGATTATTTAGACTATTTCAAATTATTTTCTATAAACATTCTTTTTTATAATAAGCATTTTTATATATTTTTTTGGTGCCTATGTCCAACCCACTTCCAGTTTTTATAGATAAAGTTGTATTGAAAGAGTCACACTTATTTATTCATGTATTATCAATGGCTGCTTTTGTACTACTTAGGCAGAACTGAGTAGCTGCATTACAGACCAAATAGTCTAACTGAGGCTGAAATATTTACTATCTGGCTCTTATAGAAAAAGACTGACTGTCCCTGTTTCAGACAATGACAATGGAAGAAACTTCCAATTGCTTTTTATAACAGAACCATAACAATGACAAAACCACAACAATAATTTCCCATACCCAAAACTGCAAATGACACTTGCAGGTATTAATACAAAAATCCTAAAATAAGTAAGTACCTTAAAATAGTATATTATGAATATGAAGAATCTACTTAAGGTATGCAGGATAGTTTATGTTAAGTAATCCATCAATATAACTAATCATACAGTAGACTCTTGAACAACATGGAGGGATGGGGTGCTGGCTGAATCCTCTATGCAGTCAAAACTGTGTGTGAATTTTGACTTCCCCAAAACTTAAGTGCTAATAGAATACTGTTGACCACAGCACCTTAAAGATAATATAAACTGTTGATAAACACATATTTTGCATTTCTTTTGCATAATATGCATTATATGCTATATTCTTAAAATATCCAACTTTTTATTTTTCTTAGTATTGCATGCTACACAGTTCACATGCCAGTTTTTTCAAATTGCCACAAACCTCCAAAAATTTTTCCAATATATTTATTAGAAAAAAAAACCCTGATAGCTAGTGATGCTGAACATTTTTTCATGTGCCTGTATCTTCTATGGAGAAGTGCCTCTTCATGACTCTTGCCCATTTTTTGATGTGTTCATCTTCTTTTTGGGTGTTGAGTTTGAGTAGTTCTTTATAGATCTTGGATACCAGCCCTTTGTCTGTAGTGTCATTTGCAAATATCTTCTCCCATTCTGTGGGTTGCTTTTTTGTTTTGTTGACTGTTTCCTTTGCTGTACAGAAGCTTTTTATTTTGATGAAGTCCCAGAAGTTCATTTTCGCTTTTGTCTCCTTTGCCTTTGGAGACGTGTCCTGAAAGAAGTTGCTGTGGCCGATGTCAAAGAGGTTACAGCCTATGTTCTCTTCCAGGATTTTGATGGATTCCTGCCTCACGTTGAGGTCTTTCATCCATTTCGAGTTTGCCTTTGTGCGTGGTGTAAGAGAATGGTCTAGTTTCATTCTTCTATACGTAGCTGTCCAATTTTCCCAGCACCATTTATTGAAGAGACTGTCTTTTTTCCACTGTATATTTTTTCCTGCTTTGTCAAAGATGATTTGCCCATAGATTTGTGGATCCATATGTGGGCTCTCCACTTTGTTCCACTGGTCTATTTCTCTGTTTTTGTGCCAGTACCATGCTGTCTTGGTAATCACAGCTTTTAATAAAGCCTGAAGTCAGGTAATGAGATGCCCTCAGCTTTGCTTTTCTTCTTCAGCAATTCCTTAGCGATTTGGGGTCTTTTTTTGGTTCCATGTAAATTTTAGGATTGTTTGTTCCAATGTTTTGAAGAATGTTGGTGGCATTTTGATCGGAATGGCATTGAAAGTATAGATTGTTCTCGGCAGTATAGACACTTTGACAATATTTATTCTTCCGATCCATGAGCATGGAATGCTCTTCCATCTTTTTGTGTCTTCTTCAATTTTGTTCATGAGCGTTCTGTAGTTCTTCGAGTACAGATCTTTGACTTCTTTGGTTAGGTTTATTCCTAAGTATCTTAAAGTTTTTGGTGCTATAGTAAACAGAATCGATTCTCTGATTTCCCTTTCTATTTTTTCGTTGTTAGTGTATAAGAATGCAACTGATTTCTGTGCATTGATTTTGTATCTGCCACATTACCGAATTGTTGTATGAGTTCTAGTAGTTGGGGGTAGAGTCTTTTGGGTTTTCCACATATAGTATCATGTCATCTGCAAAGAGAGAGAGTTTGACTTCCTCTTTGCCAAGCTGGATACCTTTTATTCCTTTCTGTTGTCTGACTGCTGTTGCTAGGACTTCTAACACTATGTTGAACAGTAGTGGTGAGAGTGGGCATCCTTGCCTCGTTCCTGATCTCAGAGGAAAGGCTGTCAGTTTTTCCCCATTGAGAATGATATTCGCTGTGGGTTTTTCGTAGATAGATTTTATGAGATTGAGAAATGTTCCCTCTATCCCTATACTTTGAAGAGTTTTGATCAGGAACGGATGTTGTACTTTGTCAAATGCCTTTTCTGCATCAATTGAGAGTACCATGTGGTTTTTCTCTCTTCTTTTATTGCTTTGTTCTATCATGTTGATTGTTTTGCGAGTGTTGAACCACCCTTGCATCCCTGGGATAAAACCCACCTGGTCATGGTGGATAATCTTTTTAATGTATTGTTGGATCCTGTTAGCAAGGATCTTGTTGAGAATCTTGGCATCTGTATTCATCAGCGATACTGGTCTGAAGTTCTCCTTTTTGATGGGGTCTTTGTCTGGTTTGGGGATTAGAGTGATGCTGGCTTCATAGAAAGAGTCTGGAAGTTTTCC
>PITA01002779.1:0-152454 GCA_004023965.1 Spilogale gracilis | reverse complement strand
AATGGGAACTAGGGTAATCTAGGGAGGGAAACGAAACAACAGAGATTTTGAACACAGAAACAAACTGAGGGACTTGGAGGGAGGGGGGTGGAGGGATGGGAGAGCCTGGTGGTGGGTACTGGGGACACCTAAAGTGTGGAGCACTGGGTGTGGGGAATGGGGAATGAATCTTGAAACACTGGAAAAAAAATTTTAGTAATAATAAAAAAATAAATAAAATTAAAAACAACAACAACAACAACAAAAACCCGCCTCATCAATAGCTAGCTGAACTCTGGCAAGCACCCTTTTAAGCTCAGGAGACAGAGTTACTATGGAGGTTAAATTAAGGCCTTTTAGTAAGTCAAAAAAAGGTGTGAGAGTAGCAGTGGTGATGGGAATCCATGGTCTCATCCAATTGATTTCCCCAAGTAATTTTTGGAGCTGAGGCAAGGTATAGGTGTCCTGAAACTTAATTGAGGCTTTACTGGGGATACAACATCTAAAGTCAGGACAGTACCCAAGATCTTAAAGGGAGGTATTTTTTGAAACTTTTCCGGGGCAATCTGGAAGCTATTACTTTCCAGAAGGTGAAGATAGCTTTTAAATAGGCACTCAAGTTGTTGGGCATTTGGATTCCCAATAATAATATCATCCATGTATATGTAAAAAAGTGAATCAGTCTTTTTTGTGAGGGGGGATAGGACCCTGGACATGTAGTCCTGACAAATGGGGGGACTGTTAGCCATGCCCTGGGGTAGCACCGTCCATTCAAAGCGTAGGTCAGGCCCTTTAAAATTTAGAGAAGGGAGGGAGAAGGCAAATTTCTCAGTATCCTCCGGATGGAGGGGTATAGAGAAGAAACAATCTTTGATATCTATTACTATGAGGTAGTGGTTATTAGGAATGGCCGGTACCCAAGGCAATCCCCTTTGGGGTGTCCCAAAAGGCTTCATTCTTTCATTTAATTTACATAGATCTTGGAGTAGTCTCCACTGGCCATTAGGCTTTTTGATTACTAATACTGGTGAATTCCAAGGGCTCATGGATGGTCGGAGGTGGCCCACTCGAATTTGCTGTTCAACCAAATGGTGCAGTTGTTGCAATTTTTGGAGAGGCAATGGCCACTGCTCCACCCAAACGGGGGTCCCCGGGATCCACTTTATTTTGGGCGTCCCTGGAGGAGCAGCGGCCCTTAGGATTGGGGGTAGGGCCGAGGGCAGGAACGTGGTTGACCCTGTCTAATCATCTCAAATGTAGGGTCATCTCTATAGTTTGGATGACATTTTTGCCCTTCCTGAAATCGTTGCTGATACTCCTCCTCCTCAAGAAGGTCATCATAAAAGGCCTTACGGTCAGTGGTGATGTGTGCTTCAGCTTCTCCCAGAACATCTTGACCCAACAGGTTTCCATTTAAACCAGAGGCCACAAGGGGGCGAACTTGTCTGGCATTTCCATCCGGATCCACCCAGGGGACCCATTCGGCTGTCTGTTGGGAACCCCTTTGCCCTCCAACCCCTAATAGGGAGGGGCCAGCAACCAACTTCCACTGTGGGGGGATCTCTTCCTTTCTTAGAACTGTTCGATTGGCCCCCGTGTCAATGAGACATTTGAAGGTCCTTCCTCCTATAGTCAGTACCATCTTAGGTCTAACCCCCGGCACAAGTGGAACTGTCCAATGAGTATGCGCCAGGGGCTTCCCCTTGTTTAACGGGGCTGGGGAATGCCCCCCTTGAGTTTAAAGGCAGAAGGGGCTTGCCCTCTATATCAGTTTGGGATCTACAGTTCTTGGACCAATGAAATCCCTTTCGGCACCTGGGGCAGGGGGTGTGGGGTACAGCAGGGTTTTGAGATTTAGTGGTTGGAACAGACCCCCTATTTCTGTGGGGACATTCCCGCTTAAAGTGCCCCTCCTGCCCACACCCAAAACAGGAGCGCCCTTTTCCAGGAAATGCCTGTTGAAGAGCACAGACTAAGGTAGCCACATCATCCTGGCGGGAGGCCTGTAACATGGTTGCCAAGGTTTGGGTTTGGTGAGAATGGGTCCCTATATCCCTAGTGGCAATGATCCATTTTTCCATGGATCTATCCCTTAATCCTATACAGGCCATTTTATG
The DNA here is from genome assembly GCA_004023965.1 of Spilogale gracilis. NCBI lineage: Eukaryota > Metazoa > Chordata > Mammalia > Carnivora > Mephitidae > Spilogale > Spilogale gracilis. The sequence continues at coordinate 150,358 of PITA01002779.1, read as the reverse complement.
TTCGTGGTTCATACCTTCCCAGACCATCATCTTAACAAAGTGATCCCTGAGTTCTTCTTGGGGGAGCTTCCTCTTTAAGCTCCCTTCCACTCTACTAATAAAGTTAGACAGATCTCCCCATCCTTTTGGTTGATTCCTGCGATGGGGGACTCAGAAGGGTCCTCCTCAAGCTGTTGCCAGGCCGCTAAGCCCAGGGCTCTGATCTGGTCCTGGTAAGGGGGGGGGGGGATTGTAGCTTGCTGGATTCCTGATGAGAATTGTTCCGCGGTTCCAGCAAGCATTTCCATAGTAATGGGGATTACAGGGTTGGCATGCTGATTTCTCAGCCTGCTGCTGGCATTCTTCCCTGTATAAGGCACACCACTTGATATAGAGGGGGCCTGGAAGAACCGCCCAGGCCGAGGCCCTCTAATCAGCGGCGGTACACGGCTGGTGGGCGAGACCCTGGAGTATAGTCTCTGTCCAAGGGGCATTAGGGCCATCCTCAATGACAGCCTTTTTTAAGTCCTTAAGATCACCAGGCTCCCAGGGGTACCAGGCAGCAGGGCGATTACCACCTGGGTTAACATTAACCGGGAACAACCGGCATGGCTCCGCGCCATGCTGTGGGTGGAGCCCTGACTCTGTGCAGGGCAAACCATCAAGGGGAGGGTTTGAGTCCTTATATGGAATGGCAGCAGTAGCGTCAGGGTCCGGATATGGAGGGGGAGGGGCAGGGGATGACCTGAACGGGTTAGAGGAGGAGCCAGCGTCTGGTAATGGAGGGTAGAGAGAGGATTTGGGCTTCGGAGGCCATGGGGCAGCATCAAAGGGGTCCAAAGGGCTGCCGCCATGTTCTTTGTTGGCCCCGTTATTATCCCCTTTGACTTTAGAAACAACTTCCCCAGAAGGAGGGAGGCTAGACTCTCTTTGGGGAACAGGATTCGTCCCAGGAGCGCCCCCATCCTCCGGTTCTTTAGTATTTGACTTAGTTTTTGTTTGGGGAGGCTGGGGAGGGAAGCAGCTCTTAAGGGCCGCCAGAACGGGGTAAACTCCTGGGGGGGAATCTCACCCCGATCAACTTGGGCTTTCCCTACGAGCTTCTCCACCCTGTCCCAGGTTTCCCAGTCCAACAGGTCACTCTTCGGCAACCATGGAGCAACTTTAATCAAGGTGTTCAAGGCTTTTACCGCCTGACTATCAGAAAGTTTTAGGCCCCTACTTTTAAGGAGGACCTTGAGGGATTCAAGGGAAGGGTCACTTTTGGATAAAGACTGTCCCATAACTTATGGGAGTACACTTACCCGCAGTACGATTGGCTTGTCAGCGAAGTGAAGGTTCCTCACACGGGGCACCAGGGGCCCCACGTTGGGTGCCACTTGTTGCTCTCTCCACAACACTGGTACGGGGGAGGGATAACTGGACCAGCCTGTTGCCCTCCGGGGGCTGAGCGAGATGGTAAGTGTCAAGGGCCTGGCCACCCCCCTGAAACCCGGGAAAGAAACCACACCAAACCGGGAGTTGAGTCAGCCATGAAGGCGCAGCAATCTCACCTTTATTGTATCAGAGACACAGTTATATAGGGAGGAAAGGAGGGAGTAAGAGAAGTAGCAGGGGCCAATAGGAACTCATTACATGGCTATCAGTAAGGCCTTAGGCAGATTTCAGACCGGACTGCTGGGCGGGGCTAAGTTCGCCAGTCTGCGCGCAGGCTAGGAGCTGAGCGAGGGAAGATTCAGCAGCTAGGTCACCTACCCAGAAGTATTCCGGAGAAGCCCAAGAGGCCACCCCAGCCGACTTCCACTAATGGCCGCAAACTAGCGGGCGCCAGGAGGTCCCAACAACTTCTCTCCATCCTGTGGGCCAGGCACAGACCCCCAGGGAAGGCGGTTTTGCAGGCTTCCGCAGGACGTGTGGCCCGCAGGACCTCAGTCCCTCCTGCGTGGGGGTCACCACAGACTCTCTGGGCACAGACAAGGTCGCATGACCCAAAATCAGTTGCGGTTTTCCTGGCGTAGGAGTGAAGCGACAAGCAGGGGCTTTGGACAGGAATCAAACCAGTGTCTGTGCTTGCTCAAGAATCTGTGGATCAACCAGGAAATCAAAGAAGAATTGAAACACTTCATGGAAACCAATGAGAATGCAGATACATCAATCCAAAACCTATGAGATACAGCAAAGGCAGTCCTAAGAGGGAAATTCATAGCCATCCAAGCCTCACTCAAAAAAATTAAAAAATCCTGAATACACCAACTCTCATTACACGTTAAAGAACTGGAAAATCAACAAAAAATTCAAACCCCCTCCCCACAAGACGGGAAATAATTAGGATTAGAGCAGAGATGAATGAATCAGAAACTAGAGATACAGTAGAACACATCAACGAAACTAGAAGCTGGTTCTTTGAAAGTATCAATAAGATCGATAAACCATTGGCCAAACTCATCCAAAAGAAAAGGGAGAAGACCCAAATTAATAAAATTGTGAATAAAAGAGGAGAGATCACAACTAACACCAAGGAAATAGAAACAATCATCAGAAATTACTATCAACAGTTATATGCCAATAAGTTTAACAACCTAGAAGATATGGATACATTTCTAGAAACCTATAAACTTCCAAGACTGAAACAGGAAGACACTGACAATCTGAATAGACCAATATCTAGTAATGAGATTGAAGCAGTGGTCAAAAACCTCCCAAAAAACAAGAGCTCAGGACCAGATGAATTCCCTGGGGAATTCTACCAAACATTCAAAGAAGAAATAACACCTATTCTCCTGAAGCTGTTTCAGAAAATAGAAACAGAAGGAAAACTTCCAGACTCTTTCTATGAAGCCAGCATTACTCTAATCCTCAAACCAGACAGAGACCCCATCAAAAAGGAGAACTTCAGACTAATATCTCTGATGAATATGGATGCCAAGATTCTTAACAAGATCCTTGCTAACAGGATCCAACAATACATTAAAAAGATTATCCACCATGACCAGGTGGGATTTATCCCAGGGATGCAAGTGTGGTTCAACACTCTGAGATCAATCAACGTGATAGAACAAATCAATAAGAGAAGAGAGAAAAAGCACATGGTACTCTCAATTGATGCAGAAAAGGCATTTGACAAAATACAACATCTGTTCCTGATGAAAACTCTTCAAAGTATAGGGATAGAGTGAACATTTCTCAACCTTATAAAATCAATCTACGAAAAACCCACAGCGAATATCATTCTCAACGGGGAAAAACTGACAGCCTTCCCTCTGATATCAGGGACTAGACAAAGATGCCCATTCTCACCCTACTGTTCAACATAGTGTTAGAAGTCCTAGCAAAAGCAGTCAGACAACAGAAAGAAATAAAAGGTATCTAGCCTGGCAAAGAAGAAGTCAAACTCTCTCTCTTTGCAGATGACGTGATACTCTATATGGAAAACCCAAAAACTCTACCCCCAAACTACTAGAACTCATAGAACAATTTGGTAACATGGCAGGATACAAAATCAATGCACAGAAATCAGTTGTGTTCTTATACATTAACAATGAAAATATAGAAAGGGAAATCAGAGAATCGATTCCATTTACTATAGCACCAAAAACCATAAGATACTTAGGAATAAACCTAACCAAAGAAGTCAAGGATCTGTACTCGAGGAACTACAGAACACTCATGAAAGAAATTGAAGAAGACACAAAAAGATGGAAGAGCATTCCATGCTCATGGATCAGAAGTATAAACATTGTAAAAATCTCTTTACTGCCCAGAGCAATCTATACTTTCAATGCCATTCCGATCAAAATTCCACCAACATTCTTCAAAGCGTTGGAACAGTGCTTGGCTCAGGAGCCAATGGGGTGTAGTTACCATCTGTGGGATTATGACTGAACGCCTCTATTAGAATCCCGCCCAGGTGGAACAATACCGCAGCACCGTGGAGCCTTGTTTAGCCTTGGATAGCTGTCCCCTGCCGTCCCCGCTGCCCTTCAGGACCAGGGTCTGGTGCGGAGAGCCCCTCGTCCCGGGAAATGGAGCGTGGCTGGAAAGGGGGCCACTCCTCTCCTGTCACGCAACGCATGTTCTTGGGGAACCTGGTGCTAAACCACTCATAGATGACCTGCTTCTGGGTCGGGGTTTCATACCTAGCAGAGCAGCTCCCTCGCTGTGATCTATTGAAAGTCTTCCCTTGACACAAGGGTTTGTAAAATAATAGAAAATGGAAAAAAATAAAAAAAGTAGAAAAAATTTTAATAACAAAGTGTTGGAACAAACAATCGTAAAATTTATATGGAACCAAAAAAGACCCCGAATCGCTAAGGAATTGCTGAAGAAGAAAAACAAAGCTGGGGGCATCTTGTTATCTGACTTCAGACTTTATTACAAAACTGTGATTACCAAGACAGCATGGTACTGGCACAAAAACAGAGAAATAGACCAATGGAACGATATATATATAGCACCAGATATGGACCCACAAATCTATGGGCAAATCATCTTTGACAAAGCAGGAAAAAATATCCAGTGGATAAAAGACAGTCTCTTCAATATATGGTGCTGGGAAAATTGGACAGCTACATATAGAAGAATGAAACTAGACCATTCTCTTACACCACACAAAAAAGGCAAACTCGAAATGGATGAAAGACCTCAACGTGAGGCAGGAATCCATCACAATCCTGGAAGAGAGCATAGGCAGTAACCTCTTTGACATCGGCCACAGCAACTTCTTTCAAGACACGTCTCCAAAGGCAAAGGAGACAAAAGCGACAATGAACTTTTGGGACTTCATCAAAATAAAAAGCTTCTGTACAGCAAAGGAAACAGTCCACAAAACAAAGTAATAACCCACAGAATGGGAAAGGATACTTGCAAATGACACTACAAAGGGCTGGTATCCAAGATCTATAAAGAACTACTCAAACTCAACATCCAAAAAGAAGATGAACACATCAAAAAATGGGCAAGAGACATGAAGAGGCACTTCTCCGAAGAAGATATACAAACGGCCAACAGACACATGAAAAAATGTTCAGCGTCACTAGCTATCAGGGAAATTCAAATCAAAACCACACTGAGATACCACTTTACACCAGTCAGAATGGCCAAAATTAACAAGACAGGGAACAGCAAGTGTTGGAGAGGCTGTGGAGAAGGGGAGCCCTCTTACACTATTGGTGGGAATGCCAGTTGGTGCAGCCGCTTTGGAGAACAGTGTGGAGATGTCTTAAAAAATTAAAAATAGAACTACCCTATGACCCTGCAATTACATTACTGGGCATTTACCCCAAAGATACAGATGTTGTGAAAAGAAGGGCCATATGTACTCTAATGTTCATAGCAGCAATGGCCACAATCGCCAAACTGTGGAAAGAGCCAAGGTGCCCTTCAGCAGATGAATGGATAAAGAAGATGTGGTCCATATATACAATGGACCATCAGAAAGGATGAATATCCAACTTTTGTAGCAACATGGACTGGATTGGAAGAGATTATGCTGAGTGAAATAAGCCAAGTTGAAAAAGTCAAGTATCACATGGTTTCACTTACTTGTGGTGCATAAGGGGTAATATAGAAGACAGTAGGAGAAGGAAAGTAAATGGGAAGTCGGGTAATTCAGGGAGAGAAACGAAACATGAGAGACTTTGGACACAGAAACAAACTGAGGGACTTGGAGGGAGGGGGTGGGGGATGGGAGAACCTGGTGGTGGGTATGAGGGTACTTATTGCATCGATCATTGGATGTGATACATGGGCAATGAATCTTGGAACACTGAAAAAATAAAATAAATTTAAAGTTAAAAAAAGAATAGCAATGCTTTAAGAACTATTAAAGTCATAAAGAAGTATATGCAATAATGCTTACCCTCAAATCTGATACTTGCAAATGTATTTTGTATATTTTGGGAGAAACTTTTAGGAATATTCTAAACCAACCTAATAATCAATACTATGTTGAAGATGTTATAGTAAACATGTAATTATTATCAAAAGTAAGCTCCTTATGAAGTATTGGAAGAAATGCAAATTTGTAAAAATTTGTTGATTTCTAAAATTAAATTTTAAATATGAACTGGTTTTATACCTTAGTATTACTATAATTTATAGTCATATAGTTATTCATTTAATGAAGATTTAATACTTTCTATATTCCAGGCACTGTAATAGACCCTGGGGATATGAATTGGTATACATGTGCTATGTGGGAAGTTAAATTCTATAGTAATTAGAAGGAATTTTGGTTGTAAGTAAGGAAAACCTGACTATTAGTATCTAAATGAATAATTTTTTCTAAGTGAGGATTTCTGGTTTGGGGGGCTACTGGTTTTGGTCTAAGGTATATGAATGATGGGATTACACTTATGGCCATTCTTTTATTCTTTTACGTTCCAGGACTTGGCATCATGACTACTTTTAAGATGAGGAAAGGGGAAGGAGTTTTGCTAATGATGCCTATTCTTTCTATTAGGCAAAAAATGCTTTCCTAGATATAACCTAGAAAAACTCCATTTATTTTTTATTGGCCAGAACTTTGTTACATGTCCACTTCTGGCTGCAAATGAAACTATAATTGAACATTTAGTTTCTCTAACTTTTGTTAATGGCAATGAAATGGAAGAAGGGGGGATGAATATTGAATTGTGTTAGCATTTCAATAAGGTCACTTGTGAAGTGATTATTGGTGTATGATAAAGAATCCGATTGTATTTTTTAGCAACTATAGAATGATATGGTTGATAAGCTTTTATACATGTCTACCTATTGTGGTATAACAGGAAGAAGGACTCCTCTAGGAAATTAGACTAAGCCTTTGAAGTAAGAGTGGAAATTATTGCAATAGAACTTCAGTATACTTTTTAAGGGAAGAGGTAATTGTCACACATTGCTCTTCTTTAAGAGAAGAGGTAATTTTCACAATAATTGCTTTATTTTGCCTTTGACTTTGTGGGAGTTGAATACCTGTAGTTTAAATATTTTTCATTAGAAAGTAGGGAACTTAAAAAAAAGAAAGTAGGGAACTTGTTTATTACTGTTTTCTACTCAAGTAAGTAGGAATTGGATATTATTTTATCTTAGACATTGTATTTAGGAAGTTTTGTTCTAGTATTGGGAAGTAGCTAGTAATGGATTACTATCATGCAGAAAAGAATAATAAATTTTTGATGAAATAAAAACCAATTATTTGAAGGCAGTGGATAATGACCAAAAAGAGGCAGAAAATGTAAGAGCTTAGACCCTTGAAAACAGGAATTGGACTGGGTGAGTTTTATGAATTTTTTGCCTGAAGACATTCTCTACTGGAGTGATGTGGAATGGCTGGAACTCAAGTGGAAATTTGTGGTCTTACTGGCTAACAGAATGAAGGATAAGCACCACATGGTTATCTCAATAATAATTGTTTGCAAAATTCAATATCTATTCATTGTAAGAACTTTCAACAATCATGAGATGAGAACTTCCTCAGCCCGGTAAAGAGCATCTATAGAAACTCTTTAAAACAGAAAGTACAGCAAGCAGCACACTGAATGGTATAAATTCTATAATTTTCTCATAGGATAAGGAAAAAGCAAGAATGTCTGTGCTCACCACTTCTATTCAACATTGTCCTGGAAGTTCTAGTCAGTACAATAAGGTAAGAGAATGAAAGAAAAAGCATAACAATTATAATGAAATATATAAGATGATCTTTATTCAGAGAGGGCATAATTGTCTGTCTAGTTATTCCTAAGGAAGCTTAAAGCAATTATAAGAAATGAGTAAATTTAGAAATTTCATAGGTATGAGGTTAATTGACCAAAATCAGAAGTATATTTATATACCAGGTATAAATATAAAATAAAACATTACACTTAAAGTAGCAAAACTTAAAATATTATGGAAAAAATTTAATAAAATACATGAATGTCATCTGTTCTCAGACATACTAAACAATGTTGGAAGAAATGGAGTAGAGAAGTACACCATATCCATGGTTCAGAAGACTTAGTTTCATTAATTTTATTTTTTTGAACTTAATTAATCAAGTCAATGAAATTTCAATTATAATATCAACAGAAATTTGTATACAGATGATCCAGTTCATTATAAAATTTATATGAAAATATAAAGATCTTGGAATCTTTAAAATAATTTTGAAAACAGTGAAGTTGGAAGTTTTAAACTACCTCAGTTCAAGATTCATAATGAAGAATTGTTATTCAAGAGAGTGTGGTATTGGCATAATGATAGACAAATAGATCAATGAAACCAAGTAGAAAATTTAGAAGTAGATCCACATGTATATAGTCAACTGATATTTGATTAAGGTGTTGAAGCAATTCTATGGGGAATGAACAGTATACTTCAAAGGAGAAGTTAAATCTCTGATGTTTTTAGAAGAAAATAGAGGAGATTATCTTTGTGACCTGGAATTGGCAAATATCTCTTAGAGAGTAAATACAGAATAATAAAAACAAAAAATGATGAATTAAATTTCTTTAAATTAAAACATCTTCTCATCAAAATACATTATTGAGTAAAGTAAGAGGCAAATTAGACTGGGTGAAATTATTTACAAAATATATATTTGGTAGAGAACTTGTGGTCCAGAACATATATTGAAATAGTACATCACAGTCATGAAAACACAACCAATCAATAAAAAAAGGGGAAAAAAATTGAACAGATAATTCATCAAGAAAGATTTATCAAATGGCCAATAAGTATTTTTGAAAATCTGTTTAACATCCTTAGTCATCAGGGAAATGCAAACTAAAACCAAAATAAAAATGCACTATGCAGTTATGAAATTTACCTATTTCAATTTGTCATATGACAAATTCTGCCCATAGGTTGGGAGCAAGAGTTATTTGTGTCACTTCTGGACTGGTACATTTAACTGTTGATACAAAGCTTTTGGAGCTCTCTTTTCCCCTCTGGTATGTTAACTTTTAACTTTTGAGATGGTGGCTAATTCAGCCACTCAGCAGATTCCTTGAATGACAAACATTTCTAGAGCCTTTCTTCCAATCCACCATGGGTATGATGGTTAATTTTGTGTGTCAACTTGATTGGGCCATGGAGTACCCAGATATTTGGGTAAACATCATTTCCAGTTGCGTCTGTGAGGGTGTTTCTGACAGAGGTTTACATTTTAATCAGTAGAGTATTAAGGAAGATTGCCCTTTCCAATGTAGGTGAGCCTCATCCAATCTACTGAAGGCCTTAAAAAAATAAAAGACTGATCCTCTCTGCCTGACTGTCTTCAAGCTGGGACATAGGTCTTCTCTTACCTTTGGGCCCAGGCTGAAACTGACACATTGGCTCTTCTGGATCTCCAGCTTGTCACCTGTAGATCTTGGACTTCTCAGTCTCCACAATTCCATGAATCAAGTCCAGACCAATATAGATTTTGGTGTTACGAAGTGGGATGCTGCTGTAACAAATGCCAAAAAATATGGAAGCAGCATTGGAATTATGTATGAATGGAGACTGGAGGAGTTTTGAGATGCATGCAAGAAATATGGGCATTAGGGTTGTTCTGGTGAGATCTCAGAAAGAAAAAAAAACTGAAGAAAAATGTTCCATCTTAAAGGAGTATATAAATAGTAATGAACAGAATGTTGGTAGAATATGGATGTTAAAAGCCATTCTGATGAACTCTCAGACGGAAATAAAGAATGTGTTATTGGAAACCAGCAGAAAGGTAAGGTAATCCTTGTTATAAGGTGGCAAAGAACTTGGCTGAATTGTATTTATGCCTTAGTGTTCTTTTGAAGATTGAATCTTTGGGCAGTAAAATTGGCTATTTAGCTGAGGAACTTCTAAACAAACCGTGCTTGCTTCCTTCTGACTGCTTATAGTAAAATGTGAGAAGAGAGAAATGAATTAAAGAAGGAATTGTTAAGAAAAAGGAACCAGAACTTAAAGATTTGGAAAATTCTTAGTTTGTCCATATTGCAGAAAATGAGAAAGTGTTGGTGGAAGAGAATGCCAGGGGTGTGCCTGAAGTATCACTTGACAAAAAGATTATGGAATTTTATGAGCAGAAACACTCTCACTTTTAACTGAAGGAGATAGAAATGGAACGAAGTGAAGGAAGGCCATGGGACTTCTTAGATCCTACAGTATCTAAAGAACTCTTCAGCTGTGAACTTGTGCTGTTCTTCAAAGCAAGGAAAGTATGACCCTGAAATTTAGGAATAGAGCACCTGCCTGACAGAGTCTTGGGGACGTGACCCAATTTGTCAGGGCCTGAGGATATGACCAGTATCCTGTAGAGTCTTGGGATTGTGACCTTTGTCTGGCAGAACTGTAGAGGTGGGTCTGCTGCTCCAGGTGGATTCAGGAGGGAGAACATCAAACCAAAGAGGATTCTCAAGCCTTCAGATCTGATGGAATTTGCTTTGCTAGGTTTTGGACTGGCGTGGGACACATCACCCCTTTCTTCTTTCTTATTTCTCCTTCTTGGAATAGGATGGGAATGTCTATCCTATGCTTGTCCCACCATTGTATTTTGGAGGTACATAGCTTATCTACTTCCACAGGCTCACAGCTGGAGAGGAATTTTGCCTCAGGATAAGTCATACTTTCATTCTCACCACATCTGATTTAGGTAGTATTTCAATGAGATTTTGGACTTCAGAGTTGATACTGGAATGAGTTAACAGTTTTGGAGGGATTAGGATTAACTGAATGTATTTTGCATGCAAGAAAGACTTGAATTTTGGGAGTGGTAAGGTGGAGAATATTTACTTCCTCTCACAATTCATACTGATGCCCCAACCCCCAGTGTGATGGTATTTGGAGGTGGGGTTTTTGGGAGACCATTAGGTTTTGATGGAGTCATGAGGATTGGTCCCTTGTGACGGGATCTGTGTCCTTACAAGAAGAGAGACCAGCGCTCACTCACTCTCCCTGCCATGTGAAATCACAGAAAGAAGGCAGCCATATGCAAGTTAGGAAAACAGTTCTCACCAGGAACCAAATATGCCAGCACCTGATCTTGGACTTCTCAAGTTCCAGAACTACAAGAAATAAATGTCTATTGTTTAAGCCTCTCAGCCTATGGTAATTTGTTATAGCAGCTCAAGCTGACAATGTACATGGAGAGAAATAACTTTTGTTTTTTAATACACTGAGATTTTGGGGTTGTTACTCCAGCCTAACCCAGACTGATATAATAAAATGATTATAAAACTTGATTTGACAGTCTATGTTCCCTAGGTCGAACATTCAGGTTCAGAGCACAATTTTTGACTACCCTACCAGTGTTATCCTGTTACATGGTTAACAGGTTGTTATGACTGTTGTCTGTTGGTATACTGCAACTCCAAAATATTGACTGCTGTGTGGTTATGGCCATCTATGGTCTCTTGTGATGCCAGGCCTGGGAGAAACTGAGCATTAGTGCATTGGTGTGAACACTGGCCAACACTTAACCCTTTTATATTTGACTTCAAAAACAGGTTGTTGTATTTTGCATATACTCTGGTAAGATTGTTTTACTAACTCTGGTATTTCTCAAATAAATCATGGAATTGAAGGATGCCAATATTTTAGGTAAGGCTAACTCATATGTTATTTTCTAATATTACTATTTTCTTTAAATTGTGTAGTTCTACTTTATGTAATTTAATTTCTTAATCTATAATTTAGTTATTTTTCCTCAGTGTAATGTAACAAGTGGTATCCTAAAAAAAGTGGCCACCTCTTGCTAATTTTTTGTCTTATCAGCAAAAATTAATATAAGTAGGAACAAGTAGGATCTAATTCCTTGGTTTGCAAAATTTTCTACAAAAATTAGAATTGAGTGTTTTGAGTCTTACACATACACTTTAGATGCAGTCTGTTTTGTCTGAAATACTATTAAAAGTACTTAATTATTTATAAGGCTGAGATTTCCACTTTGGCCAGAAATTAGGAGAAAAATGTTTTCTACTAAAGCCAAAGTTTTATTATAAAAAAAAATCCCCAATAAAAAACTTTTTTGCACATTTTTCAATATGACTTAATAGGACACAACAATTAAATATAATTTCATTTTCTGTTATTTATTTTACTATGTCAAAGTATATCATATTAAAGTGATTTTTCTTGGACGAAAAGTCAACTTCTAAAGTATTTGTGGTATAAACCAATAATTATGCAGAGGCACAGGGTTACTTCTGTTCTAAGACTTCAGAATTTTGAAACCCTTTTCTGAACTTCAGAGTAGACTAGACAGAAGGGCTTGGAAACCCTCAGTGATCAGCCCTATGGGAACTTGTGATGTTCTGTGTGATTCTTGGAATAGAAGAGGGATGGTGTAGGTCACATGAAAGGCAAAATAACTGAGAATACCTTAAGAAAGTTCATATATATCCAAGGTAGCCTCACGTAATCTGTTCTGGTTATTAGCTTCAGCAATATCTTAGGTAGAAAAATTAAAGGTATTCATTTGAGCAGAAGCATAAGGAGGTTTCGGGTGTATTTTCCTTTTAACACCATGGATGTACTCTTGAAAAGTCTGGTATTGCTACCTATTTTAAGCCACTGAGGTTTTGAAATTACTTAGATCTTTTGAGAGTGACAAGGGAACATAATTATGCCAAGTAGCATGAATAAACCTGGACTTTAAAAAGGTACCGTGGTATGCTTGTATATACTTTCTTACCGAGTTTTAAAATAATTGCATAAAGAAAAATAATTCTATAAATACTACAAAATACATAATAATTGCATGAATAATTACCCAGGCACTTAAACTTCATTTAACTTTACACTTGGATTTAACTTTTAGCACATATATAGCTTTCTATAAGGGTTAGTTAAACTCTCTGGTAAGCTGAAGCCAGAAATAGACTGAAGTCTCCCTGTCGTCTTTCTCATTGAGTAGCACCTGAGTTGATCCGGCTTAAAAAAACTCCATAGTTAAGAATTTCATGGAAAAATCAGGAGGTTAGAAATATTATTACCTAGTACTAGGCTTCATTTCCAAGATGCTCTACTTTATGGGATGGGCACCAACTCCCAACTCTTGTTCTCACTATAGATACTGAGGGAAGCTACTGTAGGTGCTACAGAAGAAAAAAACAAGCAAGCAAATTTTCAGAAATGCTTTTTGCTTTGATTAAAGAAATCCAATATGCAATTGTAAAAGCAGAGTGTCATTAGAAGTAATTATTTCCTTTAACATAAAGCAAGGTTAATTTTTGATTGGCTAGGATAATAGTGGTGAAGGAAGTTATGAATATCCAAAGCCATGGTTAGAATAAAACTAGTCAGGTCTTATTATACAATAGAATGATTATAAATTTATTTGGTTGAAATTACATGTTTGAAAACACATTCAATATTCTAGATTATAACCATATATGAAAATAATAGATATATAATAGTTTAGGATTGTGAAACATTATATATTTTTTATGAAAATTGCATATGAAATTCTCTATCTGTTGACATGTCTATTGTTTTTGTTCCATGACTGATCTCCTTCTGTCTTTCTACTTCTGCCTTTTCTTCCTGTCCTTGTTCTTCCCTTTACCTTGATTCCTCCCTCCCATCCTACCCACCTTCTCTTCTCTAACAGAATGAGACCTGAGGACACAGTTGCCAGTTGCAAATATATGTGCATTCCTCTCCTTTTCAGCCCTCATTTAAAGCCTCAGAGGCTCCTGTCTCTGCTGTGTTGCTATGCAGTGGCCCTCTGCTGCTTGGTAGAGGATGACACATTTTTGCATGGCAGTGAACACGAGTTGGTGTCTGTCACTGTGATGTAGGGTCAGATGTTAGAGATGAACTTCTCTGTGTGTGCAGGGGACACTCATAGAGAGAGTAGGGGAAGTAGAGGATGCCTTCTGGGAATGGAGCAGTGCTGAGCCAGGTGCCATGTGGGGTCTTTTCTCAGTCCAGTACATGTGGTCACACATGGTCTGGACTCAGGATTGTCTTCTTGTAGATATTCATGCAGTTTTCTATCTAGGACCCCAGGCTCCAGTGATATTTTATGATGTTCTTTTTAAAAAAAAAAAAATTATTTATTTGACAGAGAGAAACACAGCCAGAGAGGGAACACAAGCAGGGGGAGTGAGAGAGGGAGAAGCAGGCTTCCCACCAAGCAGGGAGCCCAATGTGGGGCTCGATCCTGGGTCTCCGGGATCATGACCTGAGCTGAAGGCAGTCAGTCGCTTAACCAACTGAGCCACTCAGACACCCTTATGATGTTCTTTATAATGCCAAAGAATTTCCACCAGTTGCTAGATATTGTCTGACCTTTACCTTTATGAGATACTTGAAGGTTCCTGAGGTGCCCTGAAATTGGAATTTTAATATTCTTTTTTTTTGAGAGAGAGAGAGAACACATGTGTGAGAGTAGGGTGTGGGGTGGGGGTGGGGGGGTGGACAGAGGGAGAGGGAGAGAGAGAACATCCCAAGCAGGCCCCATACTCAGCACAGAGCTCTACATGGGCTTCATTCTCATGACCCTGAGATCATGAGTTGAGCTGAAATCAGGAGTTGGATGCTTAACCAACTGGACCACCCAGGTGCCCTTGGAATTTTAATATTCTTGATGTTCTTCTTTGATCTGGTATTACCATAGCTACATCTTTTAATCAGCTGTTACAGATCAATACAGTTCTCCAGATCACAAAACAAGTGGCAGAAAGAGAGGGCCATGTGCAGTAAACATGGTCTACTGATGAATTACCTTGCCTGAAGTAGAGTGGGAGAGTACACACTGGTCAAGGGCAATAATGAAATATTTAGCTTTCACTGGTTGAGAGAGAGACCTCTGAGTGCATGGCCAAAGAAGACTTGAAAACAGTGCATGGGAATGAATATGGTCATATGATCACAACCACTACTCAGAGTAAATGCTTCTATACATCTTTTGTATTAAATGTATGCAAACAAAGATGCCATTTCTGCAGTAGAGGCTGTCCAAGGACGTCTTTCTTATCTGTTCTTCCTTCTCCTGCTCCCACCCATATAATGATTTGCATTCATATCTACCCTTAGCACATCTCTATCTCTGCAGAAGTAGACTTTCAGATTAATGCTACTTCTTCCCTGGGGCCTCTAGGATAAATCCCTTTCCACACCTCTTCAGGGATCTCACTTGATTAATTATTTTCCAAAGGGTGGGAATTGCTTATGTAAGTACAATTCTTGGAAGTAGTAGTAAATATTCAACTGAAAATTGAAGGCAATATCTCCATTTTTTTTGTTGCCTGATATTGAGAAATTCTCTTCTTCTCTTTTAACTCCAGAGCTCACTATAAATGAATCTCTTCCAGAATACAGATT
Source organism: Spilogale gracilis (assembly GCA_004023965.1). Lineage (NCBI taxonomy): Eukaryota > Metazoa > Chordata > Mammalia > Carnivora > Mephitidae > Spilogale > Spilogale gracilis. The sequence goes on along the minus strand of PITA01002779.1, from coordinate 135,118 downwards.
TTTGGGGGGCTGCTGCCAAAGGCAACTCTTGTGATGTGTAGTCATGCTGTTGACAGCTTATGTCTCCTAATTCTTTCCCCAGCAATTCTGAGCTATTGACAGTAGAGAATCATCTATAGAGAACCAAAAGCTATCTTCTCATGGTCCTAAACACAGTAAAAAAATAAGTGTACTTTCTCTAATTCTGAATATTATTTTATTTTAAGTAAAAAGCATAATGTAGAGAGGGGCATTAAAATAAGCAAACAATTAATGCAGAACAACCACAAACTCACATATTTGAATCTTATCCTGGTGATTCAGAACATGGTTTTAGTATGATAAAGAGGTAAAAGGCTTAAATAGATTTTACTGACGTTTAAAAATAAGCTGATCCCCGGAAACTATAATTGAGAAAAGAACTGAGGATCATGCCACATATGGATATGACTGCCAGCGAGATCATCTTTGCCTAAAAAGAAAGAGAATATTTGTACTGTAACTAAATCTAAAAGACATAATAATCTCAGGAGGGATTTATTATATAATCTACCACTTTTGAATATATTTCCTTGTAAGTATTAGTGAAAATAAAGGAATATTTTTTATTAAAATAAGAACAACTTTAAGTAAAACCATATAGCATAGCAGGATGAAAACTGAAAAAGGAGACTGAAAGGCACATTAGAAAGGTTTGAGAAGGGCCTCTGGGTGGCTCAGTTGGTTAAGCGACTGCCTTCGGCTCAGGTCATGATTCCGGAGACCCGGCATCGAGTCCCACATCGGGCTCCTTGCTAGGCAGGAAGCCTGCTTCTCCCTCTCTCACTCCCCTTGCTTGTGTTCCCTCTTTGGCTATGTTTCTCTCTGTCAAATAAATAAAAAATCTTAAAAAAAAAAAAAAGAAAGGTTTGAGAAAAAGGTCATGAGAAATCGAAGAAAAAAACCATGCAAATAATTAATTTAATACGAATTAGAGCTAGAATCAAGATAGTAGAAACTGCTCATTGATGACCTGATCTACTGCCCAATTATGCATTTTATGTATTGTTTTCTTTAATAATCACATTAACCCCACAAGATAGATAAATTCTTTTTATACACGAGGAGCCGAGATGCAGAGAGAGCACGTAATTCAAATGATATGGCTAGTTGGTGGCAGGATTTGAGTGGTCTCAGACTTCATAGCCTGTGTCTTACTTTCTCAAAAAGAATAAAATCTAAACAAAGATTGAAATACAATGTTGGCTTCCCGGGTGATCTCCAAACTCCTTACAGCTCTGACTTTCTCCTTAAAATTTCTATGTACATTCTCCCTCCCCTTTTTAAAAAAGATTTTATTTATTTATTTGTTAGAGAGGGAGATATTCAGAACACAAGCAAGTGGAGCAGGAGAGGGAAAAGCAGACTCCCTGCTGGGCAGGGAGCCTAATGCAGGACTTAGTCCCAGAACCGTGGGATCATGACCTGAGCTGAAGCTAGACATTGAACCCTCTGAGCCACCCAGGCGCCCCCCGCCTTTTAAATTTTATTTATTTATTTTACAGAAAGTGAGAATATATAAACAGGGGGAATAGCAGAGGGAGAGGGAGGATGGATCCTGGGGCCCTGGAATTATGACCTGAGCCAGCCAGGTGCCCCTCTGTGTACATTTTCTTTTCTTTTCTTCTCTCTCTCTCTCTCTCTCTCTCTCTCTCTCTCTTTTTTTAAGATTATTAAATCAGTAGTTATATGATGTAAAACTTTAAGGGACAATTTTAGTTTTTTTTGTATTATTATTCATTAGAGAGGGCACAAGCAGCGGGGAAGGTCAGAGACAGAGGGAGAACCAGACTCCCTGCTGAGTAGGGTTCCTGATGTGGGACTCAATCCCCTGGCCCCAGGATCATGACCTGAGCCAAAGGCAGTTGCTTAACTGACTGAGTCATCCAAGTAAGCTCCTTTAAGGTATAATTTTAGATTCACTGAAAGAATTTAAGCAATATACTTCAAATCAGCAATTTCAAGATAAAACCTCATTTTCAAGATAAATTAGTATCATCTTTACCAGTGATAAATTGAGAATCTCAACATTAAGGAACTTTACAGCTTTCTAATGAGTTGGGGAAGTTGTATGTAGATTTAAGAATATCTCTTTTTCAAAATATCAACCATTCGTCATGCTTAATAATCATTACATTCCTTGCAATGGGTTATGAAGGTTTATAACAAAAAATAGCACCTTCTCACCAAACCCAACATCTAGTTTTTCTACTAGAGGTGACCACTGGTGAACACTTTCAACTCATAGAGCAGTTTATCCTAGTATTTATCTACATATTTAAAATAATATATTGTTATTTGTTCATTTATCAATTTTAATTGTTATATGTCAACTACTACTTAATATATGTAAAAGTTAACTTTTTAAATACTACTTTGTATCTCCTTCTAAATGTAAAATAATTATTGATTAAATCAATATTCAGTGTTTACATTCTTATGATATTATAATGATATATTATTGCTAAGTGGCGTATTCTGAAGGCATTTGCTTTTTTATGTAACTTTTATTTTCCTTAAAGTTAGTACTGGCTTTGTGTTTTCATTAGTTTTCTATGAATTTATTCCTCCCTTGATATTTAGGACCAGGTTCAGTTATGGTGACAGAAAAAAAAAATAAAGCAGTGGCTTAAATAAGGTAGAAGTTCATTGATCCCTTGAAAAAGAGTCTGCAGGTGAGCAGTTCAGAACTTTATGGCAGAACAATAATTATCAGTATTCAAGGCTTCTCCTTTTATCTTACTGCTCTTCTATCTTCAACATATGGTTTCTACCTTATGATTCAAAATAGTTACTCAAGGTCCATCTGTTTGCCTACATCACATCCAGAAGCAGAGAGGAAGAAAAGAAAAAACAAAACAAGAGCATGCTTCCTTTCTTTGAGGATACTTCCCAGGCATTTTAAACATCACTCCCACTTACTTTCATTGACCAGAGCTTAGTCATACAGCTGCCTCTAGCTGCAGAGGAAACGAGGAAATATTTTCCTTCTTATTCCAAGGAGCCCCATGAGTAAAAAATCCAAGAATAAAAATTGTGGGACACCTAGAAGTTTCTGCCACACTTCTCAAAGATTCCAACAAAACTGTAAAATCTTTAATATTCTATTTTATAGGCTTGAACACAGTAGTTAATCTGTTAGTGTCCTTACCTTTGAAGAATTGCCTCTGGGAGCTTTTATTTATTTATTTATTTATTTATTTATTTATTTATTTAAATTTTATTTGACAGAGAGAAACACAGCTAGAGAGGGAACACAAGCAGGGGGAGTGATAGAGGGAGAAGCAGGCCTCCCGCCGGGCGGGACTCGATCCCAGGTGTCCGGGATCATGACCTGAGCCGAAGGTAGCCGCTTAACCAACTGAGCCACCCCAGGTGCCCCGCCTCTGGGAGTTTTAGTCTTACCACTGCACATTTCCATTGCTCTTTAGGTCTGGTAGGATCTTGAAACATATCTCTTGAAGTTTCTCTGCTAATATCTGAGAGCTCCTGTTTTCAAGATTTTATATATATTCTTCTTTCTGTTTTCTTATTATTTTTGGTGGAACACATCCTTCAGTAGTTTCCCGAGGAAGCTATGTAAACAGTCCATTTTTTTGAGATTTGGATAATGTGAAAATATCATTATTCTAAATTCAAACATGATTGATAGTTGACTAGATACCATCTTCTTTTTTTTTTTTTTTTTTTTTTTTAGATACCATCTTCTAAATTGAAATTTATTGCTAGTCAAATTTTGCAGACAGAAATTAATCAATGTAATTGAGTTCATGAAGTGTTTAAAGATGGAGGCATAGTTTTTAAATTCCATTGAATCTCCCCATACAATAAACAACTAGAATGGGAAAACTAAGCTACAGTGAACATCATCTACTATAAAGTAGTATTCCATTAAATACCAAAAAATGAGTAAGTAGGAACAAATCAATAATAGCTACACAACCGATGTGGTACCAGAAGCAATTCAAGAGAAGGAAGTGAAGACAGTAATATTTTGATGATTCAGACTGGAGAATACTACTTTCACAATCAGGTACTCACTGGAAAGCTTTATGTGCAGGTGTGGAGACAGCAGATGAAACTGAGAAAGAGCTGTCTAATCTTCAATTGATTATAAGAGGGCTACAGGAAATTCTGATGTAGCTGGAGCTTTGGTAGCATAACCTTGCAGAGATGAAGGTAGCCACTTCCTTGTTAACAAATGACTTCCTAGTTCTTGAGGACCAAAGAACTGCAAAAAAAAAAATTGAACTGTTATAGTACTCATAAAGTTGATAATAGTAGTATTACCCTTGGACCATTTCTTATGTGTGTGGGATAAAGCAAATAGTAATTATGTCATTGTCCTTTAGAATATTTCTTATTGTTTTTCTTATGAGAGAAGGGAAGAATTGACAGTAAGTAAAAACTCTATATGTTGAATTTTAATTCTAAGTGTCAGTGTTGGGTCATTGATATATCATGATATATTTGGTTTCAAAACTTAGTGTATATCTTTTAGCTCTCTCAGCTGAGGAAGTCAAGAAGCAATGAGTAACCCAATATCAGTGTATCAACCTAGTATCCAGATTATGTACTCTAAATCCCACCACCCCCTTTTAAAAAAAGAATCCAAGATCCTTGGCTGATCCTAGGTATGGATCAGGAAATAGAAAGGATAAACCTGGGGTGTTTATTATATCAAAAAGGAAGGAAGCTGTCAAAACTATTGAATCCTGTCAAAAGGCCTCAGGGGCCAGTTTAATTAGGCATAGGTGTCCAAAGATGGGACAGTTTCAGCATTACTAAGAATAATAACCTCAGTGAATTGAAACATGTGATCACATCAAATATACTTAAATTTTTTAAGTTCATATGAGCCCTCCAATTCATGGTTATCATTGGAAGATGCCAACAAAGTAACTCGTTATTTTGAAAATTGATAAATAGAGAAGAATCAGGAATTTATCTGACTTTCCAGTGAGAACTATGTCAGGTAACTAAATGGTTGATAAGAGGACATTTATTTTTCTCTTTATATAAAGAGTCTAGTTAACAAATTAAGAAGAAGGAAAAATACAGTAAGAGTGGTAAAGTTTTGTGATCACCAGTGAGTGAATGGATGCGGCCAATAAACATCAGTGGCTGCTGACATCATCTTTATGGATTGAAATACAGGACACAACCTATGAAGTAACCTGTCTAAAACACAAAACAAAACAATATCGCCTCCCTCAAAGCCCCAACTTGGCCCTAAATCTATTTAAACCTCAGAATCTAATGACCAATTTACAGGAATTAGAGGGAGAGAGGAACACTGTAACTTACACCATAGAAAGGTAATCAACAAAATCCAGGTAGTGGTGAACTTTGCAGGAAAATGATTCAGTTTATTCCACAAAAATTTTGCAAGGAATAAAAGAGAGATAGAGAGGGAACCTATTGATTAAAAGAAAACAGAGACCTACTAACAATGACAATTATATGAATCTCTCTTAGATCCAGATTTAAACTGTTAAAAAGAAAGAACATTTAGAGGATTGTCATGAAAATATGAACACTGAATTGTTTAGTAGAGAATTTTATATAACTATTTAGGATAAATAAAATAAAAGGTGTAGTTTTATTTATTTATTTTAAATATTTTATTTATTTTTGAGAGAGACACAGGGAGAGAGAGCACGAGTAGGGGCGGAGGGAGAAGCAGGCTCCCCGCTGAGCCAGGAGTCCGATGTGGGACTTGATCCCAGGACTCTGGGATCATGACCTGAACTGAAGGCAGACATTTAACCAACTGAGCCACCCAGGTGCCCAAAGGGTAATTTTTAAAAAAAAAATATGTACTAATGTACTTATAAATGGTATATGTTGCCTAGATTTTATCAAATATTCAGGGAGGAGGGAGAACTAGGTGGAGGTAAAAGAGATAAGGTTGGCTGTGAGTTGTTCAAATAGTTGTTGAAGTTGGGTGATAGGTACATTGAGATCCCTTATACTGTGCTATTTTGTGTATGCTTGAAATTTTCATAATCAGGAGTTAAAGTAAAATTTGTGGCTGTTTTTGATTGTCTTGCAACCTTCAGTGATGCTACTGTGAAGTCTCACACTATTCTTAACATTGGTATTTTGTCAATGATCTTTTAAATTTCTCTGTAGAAGTCATTAAGATCTTACCCATGTACATGGTGGTTTGTTGTTGTTGTTGTTTTTATTGTTACTTAATTTTTTTTCCCAATGTTCCAAGATTCATTCCCCATTCCCCACACCCAGTGCTCTATGCTTTAGGCGTCCCCAGTACCCACCACCAGGCTCTCCCATTCCTCCACTCCCCTCTCTCCAAGTCCCTCAGTTTGTTTCTGTGTCCAAAGTCTCTGTTGTTTCATTTCTCTCCCTGGATTACCCTACTTCCCATTTACTTTCCTTCTCCCACTGTCCTCCAGGTTACCCCTCATGCACCGCATACATGGTGTTTTAAAATTTCATAGCGATGTGCCTTGGTCTGGGTCTTTATTCACCCATTGTGCTGAGTACTTACTGATACTTCAGTCAACAAACTCAGTTTTCAGTTCTGAAGATTTTTCTTTTATATTTATTTGTTAACTTCTTGCCTTCTGTTTTCCCTGTTATCTCTTTTTGCAGTGCTTACTAGTTGTTTGTCAGATTCTTGCTGTGAGCTGCTTATATTTATCTTTTCTCTTCTATTATTAATCTCATGTTCTTTAATTCTGCATTCTGGAACAATTTTAACTTATTTTTCCCAGTCTACTATCAAATGTTTTTACTTCTTCTATCATCCTTGTAATTTTTAAGAGCTTTTTCTTGTTTTTATCTTGTCTCTTCTGACCCTTTCCCCCATATGTGCAATAATTTCTCATTTTTCAGAGGTTATCTTGGAAATTTTCTTCTGTCTTGTATAGTGTCCACAATATTTAAATATTGTTTTCCCCTTGATGGGGGATACTCTTTCATATTGGAAACTTTCCTCATATATCTGGCAGTTTCCATTCATTCATATTTGAGAATGAGAAACTAAAATTCATAGGACTCATAAGATCCAGATCTTTGTGTGGGATCATTGACTATCAGTCTTTGTAGCATTTTCTCTTGAATCCACTAATCATTTCCTGGAGAGTCTAGATCTAGCTCTTGCATTTGGGGAGCCAAAGGGTGAGAAGCATGGGAGGAAACTAGACATCTCCCTGTTCTCAATGTTAACTTTCATTAAACCCCCTGAATTTAGTAGGCCCACCTTTTCTGTCTTGAGGTGTGCCTGATCCTCCAGTTCCTAAGATTGTTGGCTCTACCCTCTCTGCTTTTGGATGTCCTAGAATCCTCTAATTCCTGAACCTTCTTGACCAGGAATAATAAATAGGTTTTATCATGTGTGTCATATTCAACTGATAATGCTTCTCTTAAAAACTATGTTGATATAGATTCCATTTGGGTAGGGTTCATGATATGATAGTCTAGAACTGATGGGCATGGCAAGGAAAGGTTTTGAGGCAAGGATTTCAAAGAGTCTCGAAGAGTAAGTAGTGATTTGATGGAATCAATTGAAAAGTTGAGCGGTTTGATGTTCATTTAAACAGATTGTCAGGAAGTTTCTGAAATAAACAATAGAGCTATTCACACCCTTTCCATCCCCTGGGCAAAAGTTCTTGGATACTAAAATTATGTTGATGAAGACACCATGTGAGTACTGATACATTATTGACAGGACATTGTCATGTAAGACAATGCACAGAATGGATGTGGATAGTTTCATTTCTCACTGATGATAGTAAAAAGAGAAGGTTTTAATAGCCATTCCAGGAATCTGGCAGAAAAATATTGATCGTTGCTTATATTAGGCAAGATTATTAGGGTTATGCTATACTAATGATTCTTTTTTTCTTATTATGTTCAGTTAGCCAGCATGTAGTACATCATTAGTTTCTGATGTATTGTTCAACCGTTCATTAGCTGTGTATAACACCCACTGCTCATCACAATGTGTGCCCTCCTTAATATCCATCACCTGGTTACCCCATTCCCTCACTCCCTCCTCTATGTAATTCTCAGTTTGTTTTCCAGAGTCCGGAGTCTCTCATGTTTTGTCTCCCTCTCCAATTTCTTTCCATTCAGTTTTCCTTCCCTTCCCTTGTGGACCTCTGCACTATTCCTTATGTTTCACACATGAGTGAAGCCATATGATAATTTTCTTTCTCTGCTTGTCTTATTTCACTTAGCATAATCTCCTCCAGTTCCATCCATGTTGATGAAAATGGTGGGTATTCATCCTTTCTGATGGCTGAGTAATATTCCATTGTATATATGTACCACATCTTTATCCATTCATCTGTCGAAGGGCATTCTGTCTCCTTCCACATTTTGGCTATTGTGGACATACAGTAATGATTCTTAAATCTTTAACATAGTTAGCGATGCTGCAGTACCCTGTGGATTAGTGGGATATCCTGCTTTCTATGGATCTTGGCTGATAGAGGTCTACACCATCTTTTAGTTTTCAAACTCATGGGGAGGGTAAGTAGGAGAGGGAGAGAGCTTTGTACCTTCAATTAAATGCTTTGGTCTGGGAATGAAGCATACTACTTTTGCTCATAGCCTACCAGTCAGAGCTAGTTACATGGCCCTTCGTAATTATTAGGAGGCTATGAAATGTATTCTTCTGTGTACTCAGGAAGTAAAAATAGTTTATCATTGCTTAAGAAACAGTTTAAGACTAATTATACTGATAGAGCAATATTTTAACTCTTTTTATATTTCTTAAGTACTGACCTGTATATTTATTCATATCCAGTTCTCATGGATTGCTGTTCTTATTAAAACCCCAGTCTTAGCTTTTACAAGGCAACATTCTTAGGAACTCTTTAGTTTCTTTTCATCTCTCATTGATGAAGACATAAGGATGATAACATAGATTTGTTACTTACTCATTTTTAATAACCCCGTCCTTACTAGGTTTAGGAATGAGATATTTTGCAATAACTGGAAAGGTAGCACATGAAAAGAGTAATGAAATTTATATTACAAAGTATCCAAACGTGGTTTGGTCTCAAAGTAATCTCCTATCTCTATCTCTCACACTAAATATGCTTTACTTATGGTATTTCCTCCACTAGGCTAGTAAATGTTTTTACCTCCATCTGGACTCAATTCTGAGCTATGTCAATGATGACACTGTCCAGACTATAATGCAGATGGGATTAGAGAAAAGGAATGTCTATAATCACACACAAGTGCTCTTATACAACAGAAGACCTGTAATCCAATATAGTTTTATGTAATATACTCCATGTGTTTGAGTGGGGCACAGTGTGATAGGGGTATTATTGAAGATTTACCTACTTGTTTTTGGAACAGTATAAACTTTGCATGATGTTGGGTAGCAGTATATATTTTTAGAATTACATCGTATTATATTTCAGTATCCATTCTCATGGATGAAAATGCAAAATCATTTCCCTTTTAGAGCAGAGCTAACAGCTAAAATTTCTGGAGCTCTTAATAGGTACCAGAGAAATACCAAGTGCTTTGGGTAATTCATTTAATTCTTAAAACATCCTGTGATGTTGGTAATGTTATTATTTGTCCACTTGGAGATGGGGAAATAGACTCAAGGAGGCTGAATAACCTGCCCTGGCCACATAGTTTTAGTAGGGGTTCTGATTCTGGCATCTGACTCCAAAACCAGTATTCTTAGCCATGGCCACGACTCCTCTAGAGTCTAAACTTCTTCATATACATTCTCAGCAGTTGGGTGTCCCTTTGGAGTTTTATGAAAAGTGGGATTGATATAGACCATGGTATTTAAACATAATTGTAGGGAACATTTAATGTTTAATATTCCCCAAGCCCTGTAATTCCAAGATCCCATAGGAAGCCTTAGACGATTTTTTTAAATCTCCAATATGATTTAAAGTAAAAAAATATAAAAAAGAAATGTTATTTGGGGGATTTGAGTAGCTCACTTGGTTAAGCCTCCCACTCTTGATTTCAGCTCAGGTCAAAATCTCAGGGTGGTGAGATTGAGCCCTGTGTGGGGCTCTGTGATGAGTGTGGAGCTTGCCTAAGAATCTTTCTCCTTTTCCAACTGCCTGTCCCCCCAACTTGTGTGCACATGAGCGTGCTCTCTTTCTCTCTCTCTCTCAAAAAAAAAAAAAGTTGTTAGACTAGAACTTATACACGAGGATTGAGGTTTAGAAAGTAACACTTGAGCCTACTTCTCAATTGATACCATCAAATCAGTGTTGATACTCCAAGACTCTGTTGGAAATTCTTGCCTCTATACCTTGCCATGCCCACTATCATATGGTAAACACTACCCAAACAGAATCTGTATCCACACAGTTTTGGAGAGAAATGCTATTTGACTTACTTGGTTTTTAATTCTCTTTTTTTTGTATGTAACAAGATGGGACTGGGGAGGAAGACAAACCTTAAGAGGCTCTTAATCTTAGGAAACAAACAGGGTTGCTGGGGATGGGGGGGGGTGGAGAGATAGTGTGGCTGGGATATGGGAAAAAAATTCTCTTTGTTTTTCCTTTTCTGTATAGTCTTTGGGAAGTTAAATTCATTCATTCAGTTTTAGTGTCCCTGTCTGAAAAATAAGGTTATTACTACCTTTAAACCTCACTGAATTGTTGGAATAATCAAATACTGGTAAGTAGGTACTGTGAAAGCACAAAAGTTAATTATTCTCTTCCTTCCTACCTCATTCCTTCTCCTCTTTTCTTCATCATCATTCTTACATTTTTTCCTAGTAGCTGTTAACACCAGAACTTAGAAGTACCTTTTGACTGAATTAATGTTGTGTTAAAATGAACATTTGGTTGAGATCTATGCATTCTTACATATTATAAAAAATTAGCAGAGAATTAATTTCACATAATTTTCAGAATTGAATGGTTGTTTCATTGACATATTTAGATATTTAGATTCTGTGTAAACATAGCCTAAAGCAGCACAGATCAAGGCAAAAATTGAGGTGTTTAAGGATCATAAAATCTCTTTATTATGCTCTTAAAACAACAGGTACTAGGTCAATAAGCTGAAATCAATCAGTTTAAAATAAATTTGAAGGAAATCAATTCACAAAATTTACTAAATCTATTCATTTTAGTCAAAATTTGTTTCTTCTGAACAATTTAAAAAGTTTATGTAAATTGTGAAATGATATTAATACCTTCCTGTAATATTTTAATCAACTTTTATAATGGCAGTAGAGAATATTCAATTTACCAAAATATAGGATTATAGAATTTTATCTACTGTGTATGTTTAATATTCAGAAATGTATAATTTAAAATCAATAAAGAGAATTTCAAAGCTTAACATGGATTTTTGCAATTTATACTGATTTTTAGATCATATTTTCAATAACTTTTTATTTTGCCAAAATGTGAGCATTTTTTATGATTTTTATCTTCAATTGCTAAAGCAGAATATCAGTCTTGGTTTATGACTTGTAGAAGTCAGCAGCTCAAATTATTAATTTCTAATAAGTTTCTTATTTTATCTTCTATATTTGGGGATTTTTATTTTTTTAATTAATTAATTAAAAAAAATTATTTATTTGACAGAGAGAAACACAGTGAGAGAGGGAACACAAGCAGGGGGAGTGAGAGAGGGAGAAGACTTCCTGCCGAGCAGGGAGCCCGATGTGGGGCTTGATCCCGGGTCTCCGGGATCATGACCTGAGCCGAAGGCAGTCGCTTAACCAACTGAGCCACTCAGGTGCGCCTATATTTAGAGATTTTTAAACACTTCCCATTTTTTGAGAATTTATCATTTTATTCACGATTATCAAATACAAAATTTTAGGGACCAATCTTATGATTAATTCTAATAATCTCTTCCTAGCTTTCTTCCTTACTTTTTTCTGTTGGGTTAAATATTTTCATAACTTTTTTATACTTTCATGTTTCTTCTTTCTGCAAGCTGCTACCAAGCAGATGTTCTGGAATCGCTCCCTGTAAAGAAAAGTTGAGTTATTTTACTATATGGGTATTATTTTAGTGAATTTGGATGCTTTTGAATGTCATTTCTATTGTTTCAAACTTTAGCCACTTTCAGTTTTTGTTTTCATCAGTTCTTCGTATATATCATGTATCAGAATGTCTAGAGGCAGAGCCTAAGCACCACTATTTTTTAAAAGTTCTGTAGGTGAGTCACATTTGCAGCCAGGGTTGTGGGCCACTGACTGGGATGATGATTTACATTATATCCATTTGTAAGGTCCCTTCTCAGTGGTACCTGGTCTCCTCTTTCAAGAGGTCCTGTGAACTGGTGCAAGCTCAACAACTTGGTAAGAGGCTGAGAATTATGGTAAGGGTGACCAGAGTCAGGTTACTGCCTACTAGGCCTTGAATTCTCCATTTATAAATATTAATCTGCACCTGCAATGATTTTATTGAGGTACCCCATGATCAGTTAGCCATTGCCACAGATATCTGTGGGTCAGAACACTCTGATTACTGCCTGATTTCTGCAGCTGATATGGTTCTGGCAAATGGACCCTCCTACCTGGCTTCTGTTATGCCACGATCCCATGATTGCCATTAAGATCAGAGAGCCTGATTCCTTTTCAGCATCCCTACCCATCGTTTATGATCTACAGAAGACAGACTTTGAGGAGCTTTGCAAGAATGTTGTTGCCTCCTTCACCAATGCATTCCTTAGTGCCCTTGTGAAGGGGTGTCCCCTGAACTCTCCCAGGGGTTAAGATTAGGTAGTGGCAGGGCAAGGTGTGCAGAAATTGATCTAGCCAAACATTCTCATCCTCATGGAATTTTGGATTCCCTCTTCCACAGAATGCCAGGGGTTTAAGTTCTGCATTTCAGTCTCACTCATTATAAGCCACAGTAGAGGCTAAGCTCAAATGATCAACCTAGACTATTATTGTCACCCATGCATATGAAGTCCTAAATCCTGGGTGATTTATTTCTGGGTGATTTATTTATCTTTTTTATTGTGTCATTGTAATATAATATTCAAATCCATCCACTTGTACATACTTCCAAGAATCCTGCTATTTTATGTTGCTAATATCCTGCAGTTCTTCAGGTGCATAGCCTTTCTCTATCTGGGCCAGGCCTTATGCAACTATGACTAGGCTATGCTGGGACCTAACTTTCATATGCAGCTGGAGACAGTGAGGGTTGTTGGGATAGGTCCTCAGAGGAATGGGCATTTTCTTGTCAGTCAGCAGCTCCTGGTGATAGCAGGAGAATGTTGATTCCTCTCTGAGAGAAGGCATTGACCTGCTTCTGTTGGTAAGAAAAATCCAGGGAGATTTTTGGGCTCAAAGTTCTCAGCCTTATCTTGTCTTCTCAATGTTTTTATCCCATGACTCAGAGTTCTGTTCCTTCCCCAACAATACCCTTGCCTTGGAATAAGAGACATGTCAAGGTTACTCATCTATCTGGTGTTGCAACTCTTAAACCCTTATACTCAGGCTTTATACTTGATCTTTGGCCATATCTACTCTGTGGATACAGATAAGGGACTCCTTTGAAGCTACTACAGGGGCTTTTTGATTTTAGACCTATCCCCTTTTGTGCATTTGTAACTTTTATTTTCTTTTTCCTGTGATGTTCTTTAGAATTATCAGGAGAGGCCATCATATGATACCAGTTTTATAATAGCCATTATCATCATATCTGTCAAATGCCCATTCACATGATTTCTCAATGCTTTTCCTCTACTTGCATTCTCTTCCATGCCACCACTGATAATATGAGTCATCATGAGGCTATTTCATGCCATGGATTACTAATGTCCTGTGCTCCTTCCCCACCATGTAGGAAGGATATCCATATGCCTAGTAAACAAGTAAGTAAACTGATCCTAGAATCCAGTTTTGAGGTTTTGTTTCTTTGGGCCTGTTGTGGTAATAATTATTTAAATTTTAGGGTTTTGGAAAAGAATAGATACTGTATATAAAGGGTGATTATGAAATGTATGTTCCTGAATTCAAACTTCAACCAGTGTTTTTTTCTAGAGAGGGCATTATTAGATCAATTGGAAAAATTTGAATAAGATCTATAGGTTAGAAAGTATATTGCATTAATGTTAAATTTTTCCTTATTTTTATAATCCTTCTATGGATTATGTAAAGAGAATGTCCCTGGCCCTTGTTTTTAGGAAATAAACAACAAATTATTACACACACACATACACACACACACACACACACACACACACACACACACAGAACACCAACATATTCAACATTGGGAAATCCCAGTGGAAGGCATACAGGGCTTTTTAAGATTATTTTTGTTATTTTTCTATGCAATTAAAACTACTTAGAAATAAAAGTTAGAAAAGGAAGGGTTGATTGAAGAGTTTTTAGTAAGGGGCAAAAGACATGGACAAGATTAAATGTAACTAACAAGGGATAGTAAAGCATCCAGAGTTGCAACTAGAATGGAGTTGCACTCATCTTACATCTGAAAAAACAAGTTGATTGAGCAATTGCCCCAATCCAGAAAACCTGCAGCTATCAGAGAGTTAATTTAGTATGAGTTTCCAACCTAACCATGAAGAATTCAGGGAAATGAATACTCTTATCTTCTTTTCTATCCTCCATACCATAATAGTTTAAGTCCTCCAAGAATGAGACCTAGATGAAATCAGTCATATAGTAGATTTATTGGGAGAGATGCCTATTCATGAAAATAGAAAGGGAACAGGAGGAGGCTATGAGAACTGTCAGACTACCTTCTAAAACCTATAAAGAGAGGAGGGAAGGACTATTTGGTAGCACAAGTCTCAGACTCTGATGCAGTTAAAACAAAGTTTTAAAAAAGCCACTGAGAAGTCCTCAAGCCAAAGCCATCCATCAGAGACATCCTAAGTCTTGTAGGAATGGACCTCTCTTAGTTTCTCTGCTATCCTCAGTAACTGCCTGGAGGTAGCCCATGGGAAGTGTGCCCTTGACAAAGATGCAGTCATGCATTTCAGAATGCAGCAACTGGGGGTGTCAGTTAACTCCTATACTGCATTTGGAGATCTGAGAAGTGCATTTTTGTGGCTCTCATATTCTCCATTGCCCAACCAATTGAGAGCTAGAGGACAAAGAGGTCAGGTTAATATGGTTTATAAAGGTCTAATTTCCTAAAGAAGGTTGGAGAAAGTTAGAATAGGATGGAACTGAGTGGATCTGAGGTCCAGTGGAGCCCATGAGTCACAAAAGAATTTTTCAGGTGGAGGTAGGGCCCCTGAAGACAGTCTAGGTGGCTGTCCTTAGAGGTTGAGTACAATTAAGAGGTCAGGAAAGGTACAACCAACCAGACAATTGAGATGTGAAAAGGGAAGGAGAGAAATTGCCCAGTTCCTGGCAGTGATGAAGTTTATAGGGAAGGAAAGGGGACAGAGATTCCAAATGTGATATGTTGGCATTTAGGAAAATGGCTACATATAAAAAAATTTAAAGTGATACAAAAGTTACAATTTGTGACACTAAAAACCCATGTTAAGTCAGCTTACTTGATTAAACAACTGCAAAGCAATGGATTGTCCTTCCTCAGAGAACTATGGAAACTGTGATGGAAGATGGGCCAGTAAGCCTTCATACTTGAGCATATTCTATACCTATTAGCATTTATTTTGGTAAAGGGCCTAGTTTAAAACACTGGCATCCTTGAGGTAACAAGAAGAAATAGCAATAGTGAATTGATTATAATCCAAGTGCTGCCTGACCCTGTGGTTCCTGGTTCCCTCACCAACTCTGGATAGCTTGTCTGCTGTGGGAACAATTCAAAACCAAGGCTGAGCCTTTCAAAAACTTCTCTAAAAATTTTTGACAGTAATTGACTAATTTAAGTGCTAAAAATGTTTATATCTTGTATTATGCTCAAATACAAACAGTAGTATCAACCTTTAGTGATAGACTGGCAGGGACTTTTTAGGACTTTTTCCATTTTTCATACAAGAGTATGAAGGAGAAGGAAAATGAGTGGGTAAACTAAATGGAAGCAGTTGGTAAATTAAGTTTTTGAATCTTATACTGCTACTTATTTAGGAAGGTCATAAAAGGTCACTGAGAGACAGAATATAATAGTTGAAGAAAGACTAAAGAAGGGAAAGGGGAGTAATTGATTTGTGCAATAAAATATACCTAAATAGTGTTGGGGAAGAAAATTTTTTCTTTATCCTTCTAGATTCTTTGGCTGGTAAATTGATAATAAGACAGATTAACAGGAATAAAACAATTTAATTATGTATGTGTAGGGTCCTCATGAGAATATAAGACCCAAGGACAAGTCAGGCAATTGAGACTTATATGCCATCTTGACCTAAAGAATGGGATAGGGACCTGGGACTTTGAAGGGAAGGAGAGGGTGATTCACAGGACAATAACAAGAGCAGATATTTTGCCATTTGTGACAACATGGATGGACCTAGAGGGTATTATGCTAAGTGAAATAAGTCAGACAGAGAAAGACAAATACCATGTGGTTTCACTTGTATGTGGAATCTAAAAAACAACAAAAAGCAGAAACAGACACATAAATACAAAGAATAAACTGGTAGTTATCAGAGGGGGAGGGGTGGAAGGATGGGCAAAATGGGTGAAGGGGAAGGAAGATACGGACTTCTGGTTATGAAATGAGAAAGTCATGGGATAAAAGATACAGAACAGGGAATATAGTCAATAATATTATAATAGTGTTGTATGGGAACAGATGGTTAGTTACACTTATGGTAGGCATAGTATAATGTATAGACTTGTTGAATCACTATGTTATATACCTGAAACTAATGTAACATTGAGTGTCAACCATACTTTAATTAGAAAAATAAAAAAGAGCAGATGTTTGGTAATGAGATATTTGCCCTGTCAGACAGATACGGCATTCAGATCAAAGTTATTTCTGGTAATAGCTCTCTCTGTGAGCCAGGCCCCCTACCTATATTGTTCTAGGTAGTTAAAGGAGAGGTAAAAGTTTTCTTTCTTTCTTTTTCTTTTTTAAAAAGATTTTATTTATTTGTTTGACAGAGATACAGCGAGAGAAGGAACACAAGCAGCGGGAGTGAGAGAGGGAGAAGCAGGGGCTTGATCCCAGGATCCTGGGATTATGACCTGAGCAGAAGGCAGACACTTAACAACTGAGCCACCCAGGCACCCTGGGGTAAAAGTTTTCTTGACTCTGCTGGGTTTTGATTTGCCTTCAGCTCAAAATAATCCATCTCCCAATGTGGCATATATTGGAATCATGTATTTTACTCCCCTTTAATAGCAGGAGGTTCAGGTTGAAAAGAGAAAAAGAAAAAACAACACAGCACATCAGATGCTGAAAGCGCTTTTGTTCTATGGTAGAAACTGTAAAATAGTGTTCCCAAATTCAGTTCCTTCCTATTTAAAAAAAGAAATATAAATGTAAACCCTCAGTCACTTCAGTCTTGCTACCACCAAAGTGATGCAATAACTAGTTTCTAAGGTTTTCTATTTGTGATTTTGAGGGAAAGATAGGAAAGCAAGTATTTCTTTTATAAAAATTTTTATGATAGTTCAGTAATTAATACCAGTTTGAGAATTAGTACCATTTTGGCAGCTCTTTTATTGATGACAAAGGATTATCCAGTGAATATTTTGTAAGATTTATAACAGATGGGAGTTGCAAAATATTAAAATAATTTAGTGTCCTAACAAAAATACCTATGAAAATTTATAGCTTTGATGTCCTGTGACACTTTTTTGGAGGACAGAGTGTAATATAATACACATGCTTCTTATTATAATACTTATTTTAGATTTGTTTAGCAAAATTCCTAACCATAATTTATCTTAGTTGAGGACTTCACTGAACTTGATTATATACACAGATGGCTTTTCTAATAGGTTGCCTCCTTACTCTAGATGTTGCAATATTTTGGTTGTTACCTTCTGGTTTACCAATCAATCAAGTGTTCCTAACAGTGGCACTTGGCCACTTAATCCACTTAGCTCAGAGCATAGTGGCTGACAAGCAATGATTCTTGTTGAATGAATGACAGTGTAAGTGATTATAAAGAGTAAACAATATGCTGGAATATATTGTATTATTAGAAAATAAAAGTTTTAAAATATTTTATGTGGCTGGATTGTAATCTCTCTAAAGCATTCATTTACTATTCATTGTGTTTCATTATAATTATAATTCTATTTTTATTTGTTTCATTTTTTAGTTTTAAACATTTTTTTTAGTTTTTTTACTGCAACATTTTTTAGTATTCGTACAGTTGCAATGTTTACTTAATACTTCAAACCATTAAAAGAAAGACTGAACTCTGGAAAACAGTATGGAGATTCCTCAAAAAGTTGATAACAGAGCTACCCTACGACCTAGCAATTGCACTACTGGGTATTTACCCTAAAGATACAAATGTAGTGATCTGAAAGGGCACATGCACCCGAATGTTTATAGCAGCAATGGCCACAATAGCCAAACTATGGAAAGAACCTAGATGCCCATCAACAGATGAATGGATAAAGAAGATATGCTACACACACACACACACACACACACACACACACACACACACACACACACACTGGAATACCATGTAGTCTTCAAAAAGAACAAAATCCTGCATTTGCAATGATGTAGGTGGAACTGGAGGGTATTACGCTGAGTGAAATAAGTCAATCAGAGAAGGACAATTATCATATTATCTCTCTGATATGAGTACTTTGAGAGGCAGGGTAAGAGGTTATGGGGGATAGGGAGGGAAAAAAATGAAACAAGATGGGACCTGGGAGGGAGACAAACCACAAGAGACTCTTAATCTCAGGAAACAAACTGAGGGTGGCTGGGTGGTGGATATTGGGGAAGGTGTGTGCTATGGTGAGTGCTGTGAACTGTGTAAGACTGATGATTCACAGACCTGTACCCCTCAAACAAATAATACATTATATATGAATTAAAAGAAAGTCTGAAAGGTCCAGAATCAAGAAGTTTCTGTGATGTAATATTTTAATGACAAATAATGATGTTTTAACTATAATTATAGTTTTATATTGTTGTATATACCTTATCAAATAAAATAGGTGGGGTTTCGTAGGAGCCAGTACCATGGTAGTTATTATTTAAATGGTAAATGGTTGAGTTTTTCCCTTTAGGATTTTGAATCAGTCAAGTTAGTTTCATCAGCCAAAGAAATGGTTAAGTGTGTAAAAATAAAGTTCAAATTTGTCCTTTGTCTTTATTGATGAATTAATCATCAGTTGATTCTTTGACTTTTGTAATTCTGTGCTGTCTTAAAAATCTCCATTTCTGGCATAATCTTCTAAAATATTGTGAAATTGTCGGGTACAGAACATTCAGCTCTTTTGAACTATTAGGAAGAAAATTTAAAATGTTAATAATCATACCTATTAATATAGCAGTATGATTACTATAATTAAGGTATTATTTAATGCTGATCTCATTATCACTGCCATTTAAAAAATATTGTGTATGAACTATTCCCAAGCTTTAGTACCATGCTTGTATCTACACAAACTATTTTAAACAGATATTATATTTATTTCCTGTGGTTTTGATGGCCTTTAAATCAAAACTGATGATATTGACCAGTAGGACAATTTAAAGTATTTGAAAATATTGATTTGGCAGAATGAACTATGTTGATGTATATATGTATATATATGTATGTATATATGTGTATATGTGTGTGTGTATGCACATGTATATATGTATGTATATGGGAAAAAGCCTCCAGAAAAAAGTTGGTATAGACCTTTTTTTCCTGCAAAATGAACTAACCTTTTGATGACTTTAGGAACAAAAATCAAATAAATCATTTAAGAAAAGCTTCTTATACTGGTCTGTACATCTCTTAAATTGAGGGAGATTAACCTTGGCTTATCTCCTGCTCTGTGACATAAATTACACTGAGTTATTTGCCTGTTTTATGGATATTTCTATTTGAGTTCAGTGTTGGTGAGCATTTGTAGATAATTCATAGCTTTAAGACATTGTCCAAAAGTCAGATCTACTGTTTTATATAGATAAAATAACTTCATGTTTTACTTAGCTGTAGAGCATAAACTGAACTTAGATGGCATAAGCCTCTTGAACAGATAATTTTGTATAAAGACAAAGACTTTTTTTAAATATAAGGGTTTTGTTGTTGTTGTTGTTGTTGTTGTTGTTGTTTTGGTCTCGAGTGTATGAAAACTAGAATGCTACAGATTAACTTTTTGAGGTCAACTTTCCTGCATTTGTTTAGCTTTAAATGGAAGTAGATTAAAAAGAAAGGGATGCTAATATTTACAAATAGAATTACATCTTCTAGACATCTGACAGTGAATAGGAAGGGCAAATTGCACCTCATAATAACTAGATTTATGATTATTTATATAAACATGGCAACATTCAGAGAGAATTTCATTAATGTTAAGCAAATCATTTAAAATGTGAATGCATCTAGTGTAGTAAATTTGTCTGATATACTTCTTTGTATTTCTCAGGAAATAATATATTTACTTTTAGATGCTGCCATCAGTAAATTTCTCTTGACTGTTTGACTCCTTCAGCAGAGGTTTTAATATGACAGCGTAAGTGAATGTACTGGTCATAGAGCCTTGTCCGTAACAGACACCCTATGTTAATTAAAAAAACAAAACACCCAGATTCTATTTGGTAAATATTGCATCTTTTTATAAAAGATGGTAGCTTTTATAAAACATGGTAGCTTCCATGTTTATCTCTTGTGGTATGTCACTCTAGCCATGAATTTTCATCTCCAATATGGTAAGCCAGTTTCTTCTTTTCTCTCTTCTTAGTTTATACACTGTAGTGTTTCTTTCCCTAACTCTGCCCTTCACTTGAGTTTTTTTTTTTTTTTTTTTTTTAAGATTTTGTTTATTTACTTTAGAGAAAGAAACAGATGCCGGGGACCAGCCTCAGCAGAGATGTGGGTCCCAAACCACGGGATGTCTGGTGGGTGAAAAAATGACACGGACAGGGAGTTCTGATGCAAGCTGACAGACCTGAGATTAGTCAGAAGAGACCCATGAAGCAGGCTCAGGTTCACGCTCTGGCTCTCTAGCTCTGGCTCTGGCCCTCTTGCTCTGCTTCTCTCTCTGCTTCTGTCTCTCTTGCTCTCTGTCTGCTTCTGTTTCTGCTGCTCTCTTTGCTTCTGTCTCTCTTGCTCTCTGTCTGCTTCTCTTGCTCTCTGCTTCTCTGTCTCTGTTTCTCTCTCTTCACAGGCTCTCTGCCTTTGCCTCTGCCTCTGGCTCTGCCTTTGTCTCTGTCTCTCTTGACTGTCATGGGTCCCAGTCTTCTATTATTCACAAGTGAGGAAGTTGAGTGGTGCAGTTAAATCTTTAACTGCTTTTGCACGCACCCTAGAGACATGATTAGTATTGTTACTGCAGGGTACAGAGTGATTGCTTAAACTCATAGAAGCTGAGACCATTGAGGAAAAGGGAACAAGGAATACAGATAAGAGATACAGAGATATGATTACCAGGAGGAGGATTAAAGGGAACTATATGTCTTGGATAAGCACACAAAGGACATATTGCCCCGGCCCACAGGAGGCGTGGCTTTCTGGATTCTAGGTGGGGAAAGCCCAGAGGGGCTTTCATCCACATTCACAGGTACCTCCACCAAAATTCCTGGTGGCTTGGGCATGGCAGGAGGGGTGGATCATGCACAGTCCCCGACAAACAGAGTGAGAGAGGGGGAGGGGCAGAGTGAGAGAGAGGAAGTCTTAAGCAGACTCTGCTAACACAGAGCCCCATGCAGGGCTCCATCTCCACCCTGAGGTCACAACTGGAGCAAAAACCAAGAGTTGGATGCTTAACTAACTGCTCCACTCAGGGACCCCTAATATTTGTTTTCTTTCTGTAATTTATGACTTCTTCATCATCAACCTCTTCTTTGTCAACCATTTCTTTTTTAAGTCTGCAAATTGGCTTTGGCCACCACTGCCTGATGAAATGCTCTCCTTTTTCCGTCTTATGCTTAACTTATTTGAAATCTTTGAAGCAAATGAGAATTTACTTCTGAATGTTCTAGACCTACTCAGTCTCTGTGACACCACGCTCCATGCTTTGATTCTTTGCTCCTCATTTGCTTTTGCCGGCTCTTATTTTGCCCTTTACAGGGTAACTAGTCATTCTCCCCACCCCGCCTTGTAACTGTCTCACATTTAGCACCAAAAGTCTCCTATCCCAGGAAACCCCTTAGTCCTGAGAAAACCAAGGTTGGTCACCCAAAACTTGTACCTTAAATGTTGTCTTTCTCGAGACATCTGTCCTCAGTTCTCATCTCTTCTTAGGAGGAATCTTTGTTTTTTTTGGAGAAATTTTAACTATTTAAAATAGTTACTCACATGCGTAAGTGATGACCAATTCTATGTCCTAGCCATAAGTACTCTACCAAACCCCAACACTGTTTCTGAGGAAAAGACATTCTGACTAGTGTAAGGTGGTATCTTAATGTGGTTTTAATTTGAATTTCCCTGATAGCTAACAATGACAAACATTTTTTCATGTGTCCCCTAGCCATTTGTATGTCTTCTATGGAGAAGTGCCTATTCATGTCTCCTGCCCATTTTTTGATGTGATTATATTTTTTTGGTTGTTGAGTTTGAGGAGTTCTTTACTGATCTTGGATATTGACCCTTTGTCTGTGGTGTCATTTGCAAGTATCTTCTCCCACTCCATGGGTTGCCTCTTTGTTTTGTTGGCTGTTTCCTTTGCTGTACAGAAGCTTTTTATTTTGATGAAGTCCCAAAAGTTTATTGTCACTTTTGCTTTTTTTGCCTTTGGAGACATGTCTTCAAAGAAGTTGCTGTGGCTGATGTCAGAGAGGTTATTGCCTATGTTCGCCTCTAGGATTTTGATAGATTCCTGTCTCACATTGAGGTCTTTCATCCATTTTGAGTTTATCTTTGTGTGTGGTGTAAGAGAATGGTCAAATTTTACTCTTCTATACATAGCTGTCCAATTTTCCCAGGGCCATTTATTGAAGAGGTGGTCTTTTTCCACTGGATATTTTTTCCTGCTTTGTCAAAGAGTATTTGAACATAGCATTGAGGGTCCATATATGGACTCCCTACTTTGTTCCATTGGTCTATGTATCTGTTTTTTGTGCCAGTACCATGCTGTCTTGGTGATCACAGCTTTGTAATAAACCATGAAATCAGGCAACGTGAGGCCCCCAGCTTTGTTTTTCTTTTTCAACATTTCCTTAGCAATTTGGAGTCTTTTCTGGTTCCATATGAATATTAGGTTGTTTGTTCCAGTGCTTTGAAAAATGTTGGTGGAATTTTTATTGGGATGGCATTGAAAGTATAGATTGCTCTGGGCAGTATAGACATTTTAACAATGTTTATTCTTCCAATCCATGAGCATGGAATGCTCTTCCATCTTTTTGTGTCTTCTTTAATTTCTTTCATGAGTGTTCTGTAGTTCCTCGAGTATAGATCCTTGACTTCTTTGGTTAGGTTTATTCCTAAGTATCTTATGGTTTTTGGTGCTATAGTAAATGGAATTGATTCTCTGATTTCCCTTTTTATATTTTTATTGTTAGTGTATAAGAACATAACTGATTTCTGTGCATTGATTTTTGTAACCTGCCACATTACTGAATTGTTGTATGAATTCTAGTAGTTTGGGGATGGAGTCTTGCATTTTCCATATAGAGTATCATGTCATCTGCAAAGATAGAGAGTTTAACTTCTTTCTTGCCAATTTAAATACCTTTTTTGTTGTTGTTGTCTGACTGCTGTTGGACTTCTAACAGTATGCTGAACAGCAATGATGAGAGTGGGCATCCTTGTCTTGTTCCTGATCTCAATGGGAAGGTTTTCAGTTTTTCCTCATCGAGAATGATATTCACTGTGGGTTTTTTGTAGATATATTTTATGAGGTTGAGGAATGTTCCCTCTATCCCTATACTTTGAAGAGTTTTAATCAGGAAAGGATGCTGTCTTTTTGTCAAATGCTATTTCTACATCAGTTGAGAGGACCATGCGATTATTCCCTTTTCTCTTATTGATTTGGTCTATCACATTGATTGATTTGCAAGTGTTGAACCACCCTTGCATCCCAGGGATAAATCTCACCTGGTCCTTGTGGATAATCTTTTTAATGTACTGTTGGATCCTATTCACTAGGATCTTGTTGAGAAGCTTGGTATCCATATTCATCAGGGTTATTGGTCTGAAAGTCTCCTTTTTAATGGGGTCTTTGGCTGGTTTGGGGCTTAAAGTAATGCTGGCTTCATAGAAAGATTCTGGAAGTTTTCCCTCTGTTTCTATTTTTTTGAAACAGATTCAGGAGAATAGGTATTATTTCTCCTTTGAATTTTTGGTAGAATTCCCCAAGGAATCCATCAGGTCCTGAGCTCTTGTTTTTTGGGAGGTTTTTAAATCACTGCTTCAATCTTGTTACTAGATATTGGTCTATTCAGGTTGTTGATTTCTACCTGTTTCTGTCTTGGAAGTTTATAGGTTTCCAGGAATGCATCCATATCTTTTAAGTTGTTTAACTTATTGGCATATAACTGTTGATAGTAATTTCTGATAATTGTTTCTATTTCCTTGGTGTTAGTTGTTATCTCTCCCCTTTATTCACAATTGTATTAATTTGGGTCTTCTCCCTTTTCTTTTGGATTAGTTTGGCCAATGGTTTATCGATCTTATTGATTCTTTCAAAGAACCAGCTTCTAGTTTCGTTGATGTGTTCTACTGTATCTCTAGTTTCTGATTCATTGATTTTGACTCTAATCTTAATCATTTCCCGCCTTGTGTGGGGGGGTTGGTTTAATTTGTTGTTGATTTTCCATCTCTTTAAGGTATAAAAAGAGGTGGTGTATCCAGGATTTTTCAATTTTTTTTTTTTTTTTGTAGATTTGAATCTTTTTTTTTTTTTTACTTTATTTATTTTATTTTTTTTGAGTGAGGCTTGGATGGCTATATATTTCCCCCTTAGGACCACCTTTGCCATATCCTATAGATTTTGAATTGATGTATCTTCATTCTCATTGGTTTTCATGAAATGTTTAAGTTCTTCTTTGATTTCCTTGTTGATCCACTCATTCTTGAGAAGGATAGTCTTTAACTTCCAAGGGTTTGATTTTCTTCTGAACTTTTTGTTGTGGTTGAGCTCCAGTTTCACGGCATTGTGGGCAGAGAATATGCAGGAAATAATCTCAGTCTTTGGTATCAGTTGAGCCCTGGTTTGTGACCTAGTCTGTGGTCTATCTGGAGAAAGTTCCATGTGCACTAGAGAAGAATGAATATTCTATTGTTTTAGGGTGGAATGTTCTGAATTTATCACTGAGATCCATCTGGTCCAGTGTGTCACTCATAGCTCTTGCTTCTTTGTTGATTTTCTGTTTAGATGATCTGTCCATTGCTGAGAGTGGTGTTTTAAGATCTTCTACAATTAATGTATGCATATCAATATGACTCTTTATTTTGCTTAACAGTTGGCTTATGTAGTTGGTTCCTCCCATGTTGGGGACATAAATATTTACAATTGTTAGATCTTCTTGGTGTATAGATTTTTTTAAGTATTATGTAATGTCCTTAGATTAAAATCCAATTTGTCTGATATGAGAATCGCTACCCCAGCTTTCTTTTGTGGCCCATTGGCATGAAAGATAGTTCTCCATCCCCTCACTTTCAGTCTGGGTGTATCTTTAGATTCAAAATGTGTCTCTTGTAGACAGCATATGGGTGGGTCCTGTCATTTTATCCAGTCTGCAACCCTGTGCAGTTTTATGGGAGCATTTAGGCCATTCACATTGGGAGTGATTATTGAAAGATACATTTTTATTGACATCATGTTGCCTGTGAAATCCTTGTTTCTATAGATTGCCTCTGTAAATTTTTGTTCTGTGTCCCTCTTGGGTTCTTTCCTCTTTTATATAACCCCCCTTAGTATTTCTTGTAGTGCTGGCTTGTTGGTCACATAATCTTTTAGACCTTGCTGGTCCTGGAAGCTCTTTATCTCTCTATCCATTTTGAAAGTCAGCTTTGCTGGGTAGAGTATGCTTGGTTGCATATTTTTTCATGTAATTTCCTGACTATGCCTTGCCAGCCCTTTCTGGCTTGCCAGGTTTCTGTGGAAAGGTCTAACGTTATTCTGATGTTCCTCCCTCTGTACAGAAGGGATCTCTTCCTCCTAGCTGCCCTTAAGACATACTGTTTGAATTTATGATTCATGAATTTCCTGGTTATGTGCGTGGAGGTTTTTCTAGCCTTTTTGATCTTGGGAGGTGTCCTCTCTGCCTCTAGTACATGAGCACTTGTTTCATTCCCCAGATTAGGGAAATTTTCATCCAGGATTTGTTTACTTGTATCTTATAGTCTTCTCTCTTTCTAGTCCCTCAGAGATCCCAATAATTCTGATTTTGGAGTATTTCATGGCATCATTTATTTCCCTAATTCTATTTTCATGGGATTTTAGCTGTTTGTTCCAAGACTTCTCCTTTTCCTCCTTCTCAATATGTCTTCTAGATCACTAATAAGATCTTCTGCTTCACTTACCTTAGCTGTTAGAGTATTTAGATTAGATTGGATCTCATTGATAGCATTTTTAACCTCTGCCAGGTTGGCTTTCACTTCTGTCCTAGAGATTCTATCCTGCCACTTATGGTCTTTTCCAACTTAGCTGTTGCTTGGATAATTGCTACCCTGAATTCCATTTCTGTCATATTGTTTATGTACATATCCAGTAGTTCTGTGACAGGGGTTGGAGTCTCTGAATTTTTCTTCTGTTGAGTGTCCCTCCTCAGAGTAATTTTGGTGAGGGGTGGTTGAGGGGATGTATAGCTGAATATCTCTACCATGACCCAGGTGAACTGCCCGTTGGAAGGCTTTGGAGCTATCAGAAGTCACCAATTCCCAAGGTATGGGCCATGGAAGAGTAGATCCAGGTTAGGTTAAATGGTGCTTCTTTGTGGGAGGTCTGGGAGTCCAGCAGAGAAGTCCCAGCATGCCGTGGGATCAGATGATCTTTTCGAGTGTCACTTGGTCTCTCACAGGTCTGATTATTTTTCTGCAACAAGATGACCAAAATACATTCCTCATAAGTATTTGGTCTTCTTCCATTCACATCATTAGTTTTTGATGTAGGGTTCAAGTCATTATTTTTTATCCCAACCAGACAATGTGTTATCAATCAACTAATACCCATTAATTAAATCCAGCATATTTTAGGTAGAGTAGTAGTGTTAGTACTAGTTATTAAAACTTACAACTTGGTTTAGCTCTTAAAGTTTAGATTGCATCAGAATCACCTGGAGGTTGTGTTGAAATGCAGGATCCCCTGACCAAGATTTCTTTCTTTTTGTTTTTTAATCCTTTTTTTTAAAGGTTTTATTTATTTATTTTTTTGACAGAGAGAGAAACAGCAAGAGAGCAAACACAAGCAGAAGGAGTGGGGAATGGAGAAGCAGGTTTTCCGCTGTGCAGGGAGCCTGATGTAGGGCTCAATTCCAGGACCCTGGGATCATAACCTGAGTGGAAGGCAGCCACTTAATGACTGAGCCTCCAGGCTCCCCCTTACCAGGGTTTCTGATTCAGTGGGTCTGGAGTAAAGCCTGAAGACAAATATTTCTCACTTGTTCCTAGGTGTTGCTGGTCCAGGGACTATACTTTGAAAACTCTTCTTCTAGCCTATAGTATGACAGTTTAACTTAATTTTAACTTCAAGTATTTGGGGTTTTCTTCCCCTCTTCTTTTCCTCTTCTTCCACTTTTGACTTTTTTTTCTTAACCTGAGAATCTGGTTTCTCTCCCTCATATATATTTGGGTAATTGTTAGACAGAGTAATGACAGTCCCAAAGCTATCTATAGATGTCTGTTTTACTGAAGATTATTGACTATGTCTTCCTGGCATCAAGACATCCAGCCAGGTGAATAAAATGAAACATTGAAGTTTTTCCTATGATCCAAATGGTTAATTTTTGGAAGTTCAGTGTTACTAATGAGAATTTTTGCTTTTCTCCTTGCTTTTGTGCCTGCAAACATGGCACTGTTTAAAAAAAAATATTTCACAGCAGAACAGTGTGTGGAATGTGTGTGATCATCAAATGCAGATCACAGAGCATTTTAACCTAATGAGAGCTTTCACTTCCCAGGGTGACTGGTTTGTACTTTGTGCCAAAAGACCTCTAAGAGATCCACAGCTGCTTTCATTTTGTCATTTCAGACATGAAGGGCAGCCCCTGTCGCAGTTGCAGAGTCCCCCACCACCTGCTCTGCATATACTCAGGAAAGGAGCTCTTTAATCTCTGGGCTTGAGAAAAAAGTTTATTAAGGAAAGAAATGGGGCCACAGAATTCCTGGGGTGAGCCTTAGGAACACAGCAGGTGGTGGCCAAAAGGCCATGACAAAATTAAGGAAAAGGATTCAGATTCTTTTCAAGGCATGATTAGCAAAGTACATGTGGGTTACAGCTGTCCCTTAGAGAATACCACATGTTTCATCTCCAAGAATGAAGGGCAGCTTTCCATCTAATGAACTTGGAAGGCTCTCTTGGCAGGTTGTTTTGTTATAAGTAGGTATCTCCAGTTATACTTTGTTTTTATTCTTTTCTAAAACCAACTCCATTCAGGCAAGCAATCCTGAAAGCTCTTCTAAAGTTTGCAATAGGAAATGAGATTTCTTTTCTTTCTTTCTTTCTTTTTTTAAAAATTAAATGTGGTCTTTATAAACTCTTGGACAAGGCCTCTGTCTCTGTTGCAGCAATTTCAAGAAGCCCTGCTGGTGGTGATGGCTGTCTGTCATTCTGCTTCCAAAGTAAACTCACTAAGTATTGAAGTGGAGGCAGAAAGATGGAAACAAAGGTCAATACTAAAGAGAAATGATAGCAGCAATAGCAGATTCTTTAAAGGCTTTAAAAAATACCAACAATACTGGAAGTTTTTAGGGACAATTAGCTAGAGAAAAGTCAACTAACAGTCTGATTTCAGTATAGACTCATCCTGGACCTCCAGCAACTATGAAATTATCAGTGATGCACATGACTTCCAATGTGCCATATCTAATGAGAGATTGAGGAAACTTGATTTTTTTTTCTTTCTAAATCAGGATCCTGTTCTCCCCTGCCCCCGTAGGTATTTCATGTGTTTGTATCCTATGTATGTTATCTTCTGGGTACCAGGTACTTGAAGTGGAATAAACATATCTAGTTCCTCTAACTAAAATGCTATTGTGTTCATTTTTCACTACACATGCTAACCAAATGTTCTTAACATTGATTTGTTTGCATCCATAAATCTGCCAGTGGAAACAACTCAGTGGCAAAATTCTTTCTTATTTATTTTACTTCCTTCTTTTCTCAAATGAAGGTACAGATCAAAGTAGTTCGCTATGTTATCCACAAGTTAAGGAAAAAAAAAAAAACTAAACAAAAACTAAGGTGTTTTTTGCCGATAACCTTTATATTGCTTACTATATTTTGCCTTGACAAGAAGATATATGCAAATTATGTGTTATGTACTTCAAAACATTTGGTCAGATATCAGGACCTTCTTGTTCAATGTAACCTATTTATAGTCAGTACCAAATGCCTCTCAGGAGGACTACAACTACTTGTATTTTGTCATTTTAGACACAAGCTACAGATGCTGCATCTGCTTTGGGTACCCTCTTCCATAACTGCATATTTCCTTCTCCCCCACTTCACAGATTTCCCCATCCACACCACATGCCCAGGGCCTTCATAATGACTGACAGTTCCCCAAACCCATTCATGCACCAAACTGATTGGAACCTTGGCCCAAAAATACCCTCCCCCACTTCCTTCACTTGATTAGCTTTTACTGAGCCTTCAAAATGTAGCTTAAATGTCACCTGCTCCAGGAAGCTTTCCTTCATCTGTCACCTCCCCAGCTCTCAAATTGTATGGTTCCTCCTTTATGGTTGCATAGCACACAAGATTGTATTTTGCAATAATCCATATTATCTGTTTGCCTTTTCCTTTTCTAACCAGTTCAGGAATTCTTTGGTGAGAAAAAAGTATGTTTTACTGATTTCCCTGTCCTTCATTCCATAGCATTGAGTAGTGAATAAAAGGGCTATCAAATGAAAATTGAATGAATAACTTTAAACAGATATGTAAGGTATATTTGAAGAGTGGTGTATTATGCTAATGCCAGGAGCTTTTTCAAATTAACTCAAAAAATGTATGTGGCTCAAACACAATAGAAGTCTATGTCTTATTCACATAACAGTTTGAGGTGGTATTATGGTCAGCGGGACCAGAAATTCTTCATGGGACCAATCAGTAACTGAGGCTCACAGAGGCTCTACCACCTTTGATACATGACTTCCAACCACTGTGGTTGTCTCTGGCCCGATTGGCGAAAAGAGTAAAAAGTGCTCCAAAGAGCAGAATGAATACAAGTGAGACGAGCTTCTGGGCCAGGCCAGAAGGGGCACACGTCATTTTCAAACACATTCTACTGCCTGGAGCTGTCACTTGGGAGCACAAACCTCTTCCAGGGCTGACATTCTAGTACATGAATTTAACAAAATGTCAATGTGACTCCTTTTCATACTGGGCCAGCCTTTAATTACATTTCTATAAAACCATGAAATTGCTAGTTCATAATGTTTTACTTTACGTCTTCAAAAATAAAGCTGCTTTTGGTCAATTATAAAACACTTTTCAAACACTTAAATCATAACAAAAGATAACTCAAAATGTATTTTATTTGTCTGATTCCCACCATGTGTCTCCCTGTTCTGTTCTGGATTTTTTTTTGTTCTCTCCTGTGTGTGTGTGTGTGTGTGTGTGTGTCTGAGAGAGAGAGAGAGAGAGAGAGAGAGAGAGAGAGAGACAGAGAGAGAGAGACAGAGAGAGAGAGAGAGAGAAAGAGAGAGAGGTGGGGGAGAGAGAGAGAGAAAGTATATTCATTAACCTATCTATTCATTCCTATTAGGTAATTTAGTACCACATGACATGTTCAGTGGTAAGAATGAAAAATGAATAAGACATATTATCTGTTTCAAGGTTCTTATAGTTGTGACATTCACATAAACAGAAAATTTTGAATCAGTGTAGTAGGCAAACTTCTCTTTGTTTTTCATTTCAGTTAATATTTGACTTTTCTCATATCCATTTTTCCCAAAATTGAACTTCAAAGCCTCTAATCTTGTGTAATTATAGACTTTTAAAATTTTCTGTTTATATCATGTGCAAAGAAAGGGTTTTCATATTATAATCAATACTGGTGATTTGTGAGAGCTATCAGACCATGGGTATTTTCATATTATATGTTCTTTGGGGAGAATAAAACAGACTTACTTAATGAGTCATTTTAGAAGCCTAGAATGTTAGATAATTAAACAACATAAACACCACCAATCATCAGAGAAATCTAAATCCAAACCACAATGAGATTTTACCTCACACCTGTTAGAATAGCTATTATCAAGAAGACAAGAGATGAAAAGTACTGGTGAAGATGTGGAGAAAATGGAAGCCATGTACACTGCTGGTAGGAACGTAAATTGGTTCATCTGCTATGCAAAAAATATGGAGGTTCCTCAAAAAATTAAAAATAGAACTACCATATGATCTAGCAGTCCCACTTCTGGGTATATATCCAAGGGAAATGAAAACAGGATTTCAAAGGGATCCCTGTACTTCTATGTTTATTGCACCATTATTCACAATAGCCAAGAATTGAAAACAACCTAAGTTGTGATATATATATAATTCAGTCATGAGAAGGGAGGACATCATGCCATTTGTGACAGCATGGATGGACCCTGAGCACCTTATGTTAAGTGAGATAAGTCAGACAGAAAAAGATAAGTTCTCTATGATACCACTTTGTGTGGAATCTAAAAATGCCAAATTCATGAAAACAGAGAATACAGTGGTTATTATGATGGGCATGGGACAAATGTTATTTAAATGTTGCAAGCTTACAAGAAGTGGTAAATAAGCCTTAGAGATCTAATGCACAGCATGGTTATTATAAACCATGTATTGTAGTATGATCAACAAACTTGCTAATAAAATACTAATTGTTCTAACCACTTAATAAAAGGATAATTATGACAGAGATGCTAATTATCTCAAAAATGGCAATGATATATGAATGTAACAAATTAACATGTGTATACCTTAAATTTCCATGTTATATGTCATTATATTCACACAAACAGAATTTTCAAGTAATTTTCAGAAAATAAAAGCTTTTTCCCTTAAATTTGAAAGGAATCACTTTAAAAAGAAATTTGACTATTATTCATCTTATATTACCTCTCATATAATTTTTTTCTTAAGTCACAAAATAATTCTTTTAGAAAACTTCTTATACATATTTTTTTCTATGCCAGTTTCAATAGATGGGTCTAGATGAAAAAAAAAAACAAAACTAATAGTGACTTATTTTAAGTAAATTCTGGGAAAGGGCAGGTGAAACATTTTCCCCCCAGATATGTGCATATAATGTAAATTCAAATCATGTAATATAAAATATGGCACTAAATATCTTATACAATTATGTTTTGTCTCAGCACTAAGATTGTCAGCTTCTTGAGAATTGAAATCAACATTTTCTTTATCTTTTTAACTCTATCATTATAGCATGTCTTATAATTATGAACTATTGGATCATGTATTCATTCTCTCATGATATATGCTGCTAGCAATTTTGCTTTTTACTTTCTGCTTACATTTGTATTTTTAAAATTTTTGTTAATAATTATAATTTAGTATTTATTTATCATTTAGCTATTATGTTTACCTTATATTCAAAGAAGTCAGTACGAAAGTAAAGCAAATTAGAATTTTCTTTACTTTTCTCAGAAGATTCTAGGATAAGTTAAAAATAATACATTGCAAGAATAGCTGTCAAAATATTAGAGAAATCATATAAAATATAATAAATGGAAATATGCATATAAAGAAGTAAACCATTTTTAATCCTCACAAAATTGGAGGGGAAAGAGTCAGCCTTTGTAAAGGGTCTATGAGTCAGAAGTTCCAAACTTCATCAAAGACAAACAAAACAAGAAAAAGAAAGAAGCCAGATGTACATTTGGGGCCCATCTCTGGAAAGTATTATATTTTGTATGGTGCCTACAAAGGTACTAGAATAATAAAATGATTATTATGTTCAGTAGGACTCACAATGAAAGTGAGAAATTGCAGAACTGCTTAAGAAAGTACTTGTTCATTTTAAAACTATCAGTTGAGGATACTTTTGCAGACATCCCTTAAGTCCTAAATGAATACAATTAGATACCCTTGAAAAGTTGCATTTTGCCATGTTGTGTCCACGTGATAGAGAATGGACACTAACCAAACAGCTGGATGTACAATATAGGTGCCATGGTGGATTACAAGGAGAGTGCTGGCAAAAGTTTTGAAATTTGAGTAGACCACTAAAATAGGTAGGTTATAGCAATCAGAATATCATTTTGAGGGGCACTGTTGCTGGTTACCTCTGTCTATCATATCTATCATCTATCTATCATCTATCTCAGATTAATTGAAATATAATTTACATACATTAAAATTTACCTATTTTAAACACACAATTAGCTGAATTTTGTTAATAATATAGAGTTTTGTAATCACCACCAAAATCACCCCAAAAATTTCCTTATATGCCTCTACGGTGTTCCCCTCCTGTGATCTTTGGCCACAAGCAACCACTGCTCTTATTTCTGCCATTTCAATTTTTTTTTCTCAAGAATTTCATATAAATGGATTTATGTAGTATTAACATCTTTTTTTATTTTAAAAAATTATATTTATTTGACAGAGAGAGACAGGAAGATAGGGAACACAAGCAAGAGTGTGGGAGAGGGAGAAGCAGGCTTCCCACCAAGCAGGGAGCCTGATATGAGGCTTGATCCTGGGACTCCGGGATCATGACCTGAGCCGAAGGCAGACACTTAATGACTGAGCCACCCAGGCACTCCAAAGCTACACTGCTTTGATTTATTGATTTGAGATGTTTCTTCTTTTCTAATGTAAGAACTTAGTACTATATATTTTCTTCTCAGCACTGCTTTAGCTGTGTCACAAACTTTGATAGGTTGTGTTTTCCTTTTTATTCAATTCAATGTAATTTTTAAATTTCCTTTGAGATTTCATCTTTGACACACAGGTTATTATAAGTGTATGTTTAGTTTCTGAGTATTTGGGATGCTTCGCCTACTGATTTCTAGTTTGATTCCATTGTGGCTGCAGAGTACATTCTATATGATCTCAATTATTTTAAATTTTTTGCAGCCCATAGAAATGTTCTCTATCCTGTGCATACTTGAAAAGAATGCTATATAGAATATTATATAAATACCAATTTGATTCTGTTGATTAATGATCTTTTTCAGTTCTTCTGTATCCTTTCTGATGTTGATTTTCCATCAAGTTTTCTATTAATTTTTGAGAAGGGTGTTGAAGTCTCCAACAATAATTGTGGATTTGTCTATTTCTCTTTTCAGTTTTTAAGTTTTTTCTTTAAATGTGTTTTAGCTCTGTTGTTTGGAGGATACACAGTAGGACTGCTTGTATTCTTTGTACACTGAGCCTTTTATCAGCATGTAATGCCCTCTATGTCTCTGGTCAACTTAATTTTTAGAAAATTTTGTGGGTTTTTTTTGTTTGTTTGTTTGTTTTTAGTTTTGTTTGTAGTAATCTCTATACTCAATGTGGGGCTTGAACTCATGACCCCAAGACCAAGAGTCACATGCTTTTCTGACTGAGCCAGCCAGGCACCCCTCTGGTAAACTTTTTTTGTTCTGAATATTATTAATCTGATATTAATAGAGCCATTCTTGCTTTTATTTGAATAAAGTTTGTATGATATACTCTCTTCCATCTTTTTGCTTTCAACCTGCCAATATCATTATATTTGAAGTGAGTTTCTAATAAACAACATTTAGTTGAGTCATATTTTTAAATCCACTCTTCCCAATCTCTGTATTTTTATTGATATTTTGAGACCTTTTGTATTTAGTATAATTATTCATATGTTAGGCTGTAGTCTGCAATTTCAGTTCCGGTTGTCTGTTTGTTTTTTCACTTCTTTGCTTTCTTTTTCCTACAATCCTGTGCATTGATTATATTTTAGAATTCTATTTTTAATTATCTTTGGTGTGCTTCAGTGTATCACTGATTTTTTTTTCCCATTTATAGTCAGGTTATTGTGTTGAAACTTAGTTATAAGTAGTTGCTTCCAGGCTCCATGGGGAGGAATGAGGTGATTTATTAATGATGTCTTCCATGTACTTCAAAGGGAATTGGTAGCATTCTATATATGCTGTAGTCAATGAAAAATTAATATCATTTGGTTTGGCAGTTACTTTAGTCAGTTATCCAACAGCCATTCTTCTCTTTCATTTGTCTTGCTGGCAGAAACCACTTCCCATAATAAAGAATGATAATATCAGATACTTGAATTTCCGATCCTTGTGACTTGGAATGAGCTTGTGATTCAGTATTGGCCAAAAGAAGTTGAGAGTAAATACTCTGGAAATTGTAATAATAAAAAGACAGAGCTACATGAAGAGATCCTTTCTGTATTAGACATATGATAATTAGATCCTTGGAGTTTTTATGGTTCCCATGTTACCTTGATGGGAAGACCAAAAAAATTGCAGACAAAGTAATTAAGAGCCCTAGCTTTCTTGATATTAAATCAATTGTATTATCAGTCTTGAAGAATTGTTTGGGAGTGCCTTCATCAACATGGTGGAATATGAGTTCTCTACTATCTTCCTCCAAAAGAACATCCATCCACAGACGAGAGTGCATTTGTGGGAGTCCTGGAGTCCAGTTGAGAAGATCCAGCACAATGTTAGAGGTAAAAACAAAAACAAAAAACAAGATTGGACACCTTAAAGAAGGTAAGAGGAAGTTTTACTTTACAGTTTACTGTATCATCCACCACCAATACAGAGCAGTCACAAAAGAGTTCTTGGCCCATGACTTCTCTCATGGGGAAAAGTGAGAGCATGGGAGTAAGCATGCAGCTTCCCATTTGTGCAGGATGCCAGCAAAAAGACTTACTTCTTACTTGCCCCATTCAGAAAACAAAGGTGTGCTAAAGAATGGGGGACAGGAAATGGCTGGGAGAATAGCAGCCAGGACTCTTGGAGGGCATCAAAGAACATGGATCCTGCTGTTTCACAGATTCTATCAGAAAGGCTACCCTAGAGCTGTTGCAGAAGTCTCACCTGCAGATCTCTCTAGCTGGTCCACAGCAACCTCAATGCTATGTGTGCTTCATGTACATCTGCCTTTCATCCCACGGCTATCTCCCTGTATGTTCCCTCAGGGCAGCAAGAGAGATACTTTACAGAAAAAAAAATCCTAAAATTTATATGGAACCACAAAGGACCCTGGATAGCCAAAGCA
Source organism: Spilogale gracilis (assembly GCA_004023965.1). NCBI lineage: Eukaryota > Metazoa > Chordata > Mammalia > Carnivora > Mephitidae > Spilogale > Spilogale gracilis. The sequence goes on along the minus strand of PITA01002779.1, from coordinate 98,778 downwards.
ACTCTGAGAAGGAACAAAATCAGAGATATCACACTTCCTGATTTCAAGCTATAATATAAAGATATAGGAATCAATACAGCTGAAATGTGCACAATAGTTCACTCCCATGTTTGTATCTTGGCAAGATGGCTGGCAGACTGGGCTGGGATGGCTGAACTTCTGTGTCTCCGTGTGGTCTTTTACTGGCATAAAAATAGACACACAGACCAATGGAATAGAATAAAAAACCCAGGCATAAACCCATGAATATATAGTCAACTAATGTTTTACAAGGGATCTAAGAGGACTCAATGGGAAAATGATAGTCTCCCTAATAATTAATGATGGGAAAACTGGATATTACATGGAAAAGACTGAAATTGGAACCCTATGTTATACCATTCCCAAAAGTTAACTTGAAATGGATTAAAGTCTTAAATATAAGACCTGAAACCATAATCCTCCAAGAAGAAAACACAGAGAAGAACTCCTTGATATTGGTCTTGGCAATGATTTTTTTAATATGACAACAAAAGCATAAAGGTGCATAGACAATGAATCTTGGAACACTGAAAAAATAAAATGAAAAAATGAAAAAGAATATGGAATCAAGAAAAAAAACCTCAAAAATAAACAAATGGGACTCCATCAAACTAAAAAGCTTCTGCACAGCAAAATAATCAAAACAATGAAAACATAACTTACAGAATGGGAGAAAATATTTGCACACTATGCAGGCAATAATGAGTTAATATTCAAAATATACAAGGAATTCATACAACTCCATAACAAAAAATAATTCAATTAAAAATGTACAGAGGGCACAAGTAGACATTTTTCTGAAGTAGGTATATAAATGGCTAACAGGCACGTGAAAAGTTGGTCAACTAGAAATCATCAGAGAAATGCAAATCAAAACTGTAATGAGATATCTCACATTTGTTAGAATCGTTACTATCAAAAAGACAGATTAAAAGTGTCATTGAGAATGTGGAGAAAAGGGAACTCTTGTGTGCCATTGGTGGGAATATAAATTGATTCAGCCACTATGTAAAACAGTATGGTTATTCTTCAGAAATTAAAAATAAAAACTACCATATAATCCAGTAATCCCACTTCTTGGTGTATATGTATGGAGGCAATGAAGTCACTATAAGAGATGTCTGCCCCGTCCCTCCCCACCCCATTTTTATTACTGCGTTACTCACAGTAGGAAATGTATGGAGACAACTTGAGTGCTCATCAATGAATGAAAATGCCCATATTTATATATTGGAATATTATTCAGTCATAAGAAATAAGGTAACTATGCCATTTGTGATACATGGATGAAACTTGAGAGCATTATGCTAAGTGAAATAAGTCAGAGAAAGAAATGCACTAGATAATCTTAATTACATGTGGAATCTAGGAAAGCTGAACTCACAGAAACAGAGTAGACTAGTGCTAGGGACTGAAGGGTGGGAGAAGTAAGGAGATATTGATTAAAGAGTACACACTTCAAGTTATAAGATGAATAAATGCTGAGGATTTAACATACAACATGGTATTATTTATTGAGAGTTGCTAAGAAGGTAGATCTTAAATGTTCTAACACAAAAAGAAATAATTATGCGAGGTGATGATGTGTTAGCTAACACTACTGTGCTACTGTGGTGATCATTTATATATATATATATATATATATATATATATATATGAAATCACATTATATATCTTAAGCTTATACAATGTTATGTGTCAGTTATATCTCATAAAGCTGGAAAAATAATGTTATTTTCCTCCAGACTTCTGGCTGTGTGAAAAAAATAAACCATGATTGTTTAAGTTGCTATTTGTCAAATTTCAATGTGAATATGAATCTCCTGGGCATTTTTCTAAAGGAAAGCTTTCAATTGAGAAGTTCTGAGGTAGGGCCCGAGAGTCTTCATTTATAACAAGTGTTCAGATAATCTCGATGCTGTTGTTCATGGGCCATGCTTTGTGTAGTTAGGGATTAAGCCATTTTGATCAGGAGTATTCATAGTCAAAACATCCTAAGCAATTCCCTAAAACTTGATGATGAGAGCCACTGAGTTTACTATAGAAAAAATTTCTGGCAAAGAAGAGCAGAATAAATTTTAAGGAATTTGATGATAGAATATAGAGTTTAATGAATTTAACTTAGGCTACCTACAACAGGGTGCTGGTAAATGTCTTAACGACAGGCTCTGGGGCTCAGGGAAGGCCTGGGTTTAAAAAAGAAAAAAAAAAAAGGCTCTCTGGGGAGGAAAAATGCCATGCTAATTTCCTTCCTATAAATACTCCTGCCATGGCTTATTTCAAGGTGCTAATGGAGTTGGGAAGAGATTTGCACAATAGGCTCTTCTGGTCTGGTACCAGTCACCTCCTCCTCACCACTAGCTCCATAAACCACATTCTAATTAAATTAACTAAATATACACCGAAGAAAGCTCTGATTAAAAAATAATATTCCTTTCTCTGATTATAAAATATGTTTACATGAGTAATAAAGTTGAGTATGAAGAAAAAAGGAAAAATAATTCATAAACTTTTCAGATAATTTACACTTTTTGGTAAGTGTTAGTCTGACTTGGAATTCTTAGTTGTAAGCAATAGAGGTTGAATCTGGTTTAATTAAGAAGGAAAGGAACACATTAAGTGAACACTTAGGAGTCTAGAGAATTGCTAGAAGTTTGTGATTTTTAGATTTACTAAGCATCCAGAGCAAATAGCTCAAATCTAGAACTCGTTCTTTTGGAGGAACTCTTCTTGCTGCTGTCAGATAGACTACTTCATCTTTTATCTTGGGGCAGTAGCTCTAGAACCAGTCTGTTATAGTTGTACTAGAAAATTTACATGCTTATGCCTTAATTTCAGAGGAATGTGGAAAAAATAGTATTGGCTTCTAAATTTTGGAGGTCACTCTTGCCTCCACCAAGACTTAAAAGGCAGAACATTTCCCAGATACTGGGTGGGTATTGCAAAGTCAAAAAGAATAACACAGTTGTACTGTTCTATTAAAATTAAGATTATAAAAATACGGATTTATATTTTGATTTTAAAAGTAACATTTCATCATGAGACTTAAATTCCATGGTTTTAATGATTACATAAATTACATAATATTCCACCATACACTACTTCCCAATTGCACAAATCCTGTTTTTTTCCTGAAAATACCAATCTTTATAAATTTCTTTAAACTTTTGCAAATTTTAATTTGTGATTTATCAAATATTTGATTTCATATAATTTATTGATCTAGGAATCAGCTTTTTTTGGTTTCTTAGTCTTAGTCTACTATTTTGTAATTTAAAAAATTCAACCATCTTGTTTTTGGCATATGGATTAAAGGTGTGTCTGTTTCCAAGAAGGAAATAACTTCGTGGCATTTAGCACACAAATGATGCTATTATGTTACTTTATAGGTATGTATGAGCTGGCTCATGGAAAACTTCTGCTAAACTCCAGATTTCTTCACCTGTTACTAAATAGTCTCTCCTAAAAACTCTCAGTTCATTTGGGCTCTTGTTTTTGAGTAGTTGGAATGCAATCTTTTATTTTTCTTTGTAATATTTCTCAGAACTATGGTCTCAGAAATTTTAATTTTACATCCATATATTGTATGAGCAGTACATTATATACCTAGAGAACTATAATATCAGTCTAAAATATAGCTTACTGACTGCTAACCAAACTAGTCATGGTTAAGGCTCCTCAGATTACTGGTATGCCCTGGAACTCTTTTTCCTTTCTTTTCTTTCCTTTTCTTTTCTTTCCATTTCGTTCCTTTCTTTCCTTTTCTCTTTTCTTTCTTCTTCATTTCCCTTTCTTTTCTTCCTTTCTTTTGTTCCTTCCCTTTTGTTCCTTCCTTTCCTTCCTTCCTTCCTTCCTTCCTTCCTTCCTTCCTTCCTTCCTTCCTTCCTTCCTTCCTTTCTCTCTCTCTCTCTCTCTCTCTCTCTCTCTTTCTTTCTTCTTTTCTTTCCTTCTGTAGTTTCTCATGCAGAAAACTAATATTTTATCTCCTTAAAAATTCTGTCTTTGAATTTTGCAAGCAGCATTGACTTGCTATTAAATTCCTTCAACTGCTTATACAAAATAACTCTGGAATGGTTTGAATTAATGTTGAATGATGAAAGAGGAAAAGCATTAGTTACTGTGTGACTTTACCTGAAATTCAGCAAGTATATTTAATGAATGTTAAGTTGAATTTATGCATGTGACTGAATGTCTAGTTTGTTCTTTCATATTATCCAATCTAATTCTAAAAAAAAATCATTATTTTTAATTTAGATATTTCTCATTTTTAATTTTATTTTTATTTTTAATTTTATTTTTTTAAAGATTTTATTTGACAGAGAGAGAGAGAGTGCATGCACACAGGCAGGGGATGCACAGGCAGAGGGAGAGGGAGAAGCAGGCTCCCTATGGAGCAGGGAGCCTGATGCCGGGCTTGATCCCAGGACCCCGGGATCATGACCTGAGCTGAAGGCAGATGCTTAACTGATTGAGCCACCTAGGTGCCCATCATTGTTTTATTAATGAAACTTTTACCAGAGTTTTCCCTGTTAAAAATAGCTTTGTTTAGCATCTATCCAATAAATATATACTTTTCTTAATTTTTGAACTGTATATAACATTTTTATAATATACTTTATATAATATGCTGACATTGCTGTTGGTGAAACAGTGAATTGCTTTGAAAACCATATACAAACTAAAACATTTTTGTTCAAATATGGTAGAATTCTGGAAAATTAGAGTATTTTTTCTTAGTTTATGAGGAAGGAAGTCATTCATTTAATTGACAAACATTTCCATTAATTTGGATTTGAACTATTTAAAGTGCTAAGACATTTTATCTTTTTTTAAAATTTTTTAAGATTATAGTCAACATTCTTTTATTATTGTTAAACTAACCTTGGAAAATTTTTTATTTTTTCTATAATCCAACCACCCTATCCCTCCCCTCTACCCTCCAGCAACCCCCAGTTTATTTCCTGAGATTAAGAGTCTCTTATGGTTTGTAAGTCATCTTAATTCAAGCTAATTTTAAAGAGTACTGTAGCTGCTAACTTTAGAATTAGAAAAATATACATGAGATTGTAGGCCCAATTATTTAAGTAAGATAATTATTGTATTTCAGAAAGGAGGAAATTTCAGAGAAGTTACTAATAATAGTTTATCAATTTTTAAGATTCACCCCCAGATTTTGGTATTTAGATATTTAAATTTTGTTATTTTATTATTTTTTATTTTTTAAAGATTTTATTTATTTATTTGACAGAGAGAAACACAGCGAGAGAGGAAACACAAGCAGGGGCAGTGAGAGAGGGAGAAGCATGCTTCCTGCCAAGCAGGGAGCCTGATGTGAGGCTCGATCCTGGGTCTCCAAGATCATGACCTGAGCCGAAGGCAGTCGCCCAACCACCTGAGCCACACAGGCACCCCCTCCAAAATAGAATATTTTTAGAAAAATCAAAAACTTGTCCGTTTTATCATTAAACTTCTAGAATTAAAATATGAGGAAGGTGATATGGTAGAGGTTAAGACATTAAAAGTTTCACTTGCTTAATTCTTCAGGCCATTTTTTTTAGTGACATTATAGAAGTCAATAGAATGTGTTCTCCCAGCTAGCTGCTGTGCTTGAATGGTGGCTAGCACTAATAGATTAATGTGGTATGAAAACTGAATTCTGTGCTCCACAGGTCCAGCTTTTTGTAAGCAAGAGCGACTTTAAGTGTATTCTGTTTTGTCCATGAAAGTGGTACTGGCCCACCACCTCTGAGGCATGTGTTCCGAGATTTTGCTGGCAGTGGGAATGAATTTATAATGATTCAGCCACATCTTTTGCCAAGACCCTATTTATGGTCAACATGTTGGCCAGGGTTATAGGCTGCTTGCTGGCTGAAGACAGATTTCAGGAAAACTAACTGCCTTGCCTGGATTTGAACCTCTTCCCTCTTGGTGTTATAACCTGGATTTGAACCTTATCCCTGTTGGTATTATAGTCAGTTAGAATCTTTATAAATATAGAACTTGTTCTGAAAAGTAGAACCTATGGAGAAAATCCTCAGCTATGGCCATACAGGTGTGCTATGATTGCACTAGACATAGTCTTTCTGGAATAAATTCTGAGAGTAGAAAGATAAAACATAGGCGACCTCAATGCTAAAGTATTTCAAGTCTCTGGAGCTATTCTGGGCATTAATAATGCCTATCAGCCTATCAACAACACAAATACTTTTGGAAGACTTTGACAACTTAAAAAAGAATTATTCTTAAAGAAAAGCATCTGTGGATAACTGATGAGAAAATATGTGAAGAGTATATGTATATGAGCCCACACATAAATGGTATATGCATGCACTAAATCTTCAGCTGAAAATAATAGCTCAGTATGGAAATTATTTAACTTTACACAACTCTATGCCAGAAGTACTTGTCCATATTTGATTTTATTAGCCATCACTAGTCAATATGTAAAGCAAATACGGAAAATACATACTTTGGAAACCATTTCAGATAGGATTCAGGTAGAATATTTACATAGAATAAACTGATTTGTAATGAAAATAAGTTTAGAAAATGAACTCATGGCCCTAATGTATATCTCTGTTGCTCTTAGATTAGTTTCTGTTTCATGGAGGTTATACAAGATATCCTTCTTTCTAGATGTTGGTGTTCTGTGCATTACAGGCTAATGGTTAGGTTAAAAAATTCTGTAGGGAGTTGCTTTGTTAAGTCTCCAGGAAGATCTTATTTATACCCATGGAAGGAGGTCCATTGAATAAAAAATGTGGAGTCATTGAAAAAATGTTCTTGTTTTTGAAAACGTATTTATTATTTTTCTTGACTGGCAAAACCTCCAAGTAGTTTGAGTAAGTAAGTGCTTTGAGTAAATATTCAGCCTTTATATTTTTCCATTAACATGTGAACAATAAACCTCAAAAATAATTACCACAACGATCATGTTGAAGAAGAAAACAATTCACCTTTGCGACTTGTATTACTTTTACTCAGACACTATTGAGTGATTTCAGCTTTCCGTTGGCTTCCTCATGACCTGAAAGTTTTGATTTATCTCCTATTTTATTCCCTTTAGAGAGTTAGTTTACTCACCAAAGGTGTCAGTTGCATTATAATTAGACATTTTAGCTTGATAATATATACTTAATTTTTTTGGCTAGTGATAAGATATACTTTCACAAGGTGAATGAATTAACTTTCTTATAGGAAAGCATTTTTTTGATAAGCGAAGTTATGTTAAAATATGTATCTATATTTATCTTAAATTTTCTGCTATTTTATGATGGACTTTAATTTTATTTGATGTGCTCTGTCTAATAAATTAATAATTGCTTCATATAAAAAATTGTTATAAAACTATAAACAAAACCAAGTAGTGGTATCAAATGAAACTAAGTAGGGGTATCTCTACTCCATCTCTATGTCTCTATTGAAATATAAACTTTTAATTTTTATATATTTAGCTTTATAGTGATCATTTCCATAATTAAATAAAACATTTATGTCTTTATTTCTAGATTGACATATTTTAATCAATAATTATGAATTTCTGCTAGAAAAGATGCAACATTTTGCTTGTTTACACTCATAGTGCTCCTTTCATTTTATCATTGCTTTATTTGTACGTAGTTTCAATTCGTCAATTATTTTAAAATCTTGTGTTGTTTACTTCAAAACTTTAAATAATGTACATAAAACTCAACTTTATAAATTGGTATTTATTTTACTACAAACTGTATACTAAGAAGAGGTTTTCAGTGATATAAACATCTTTTTTCTCCTCTTCCTGTCAACTCCTATTAAGCCCTTGCTGTGATTTAAAATTTACACATCTATTTTTCTGTGTCATATTTGGTCACTATGTTTTACCTATAGATTGATTTTGTAAAAGTAATAAGTGATTTTAATAATATATTTTGATATCATTTTTTATAATATTATTCATTGAGGTGCAAGTAGTATGACTTGACTGTAGAAAAGTAAATGTAAAAAATTCTGCTCTTGGCCATCATAGAATCAGTAATTTGGATCAATTCTTCCCCTTAAAACAACTAGATGAGGTAGAAAAAAATTTTTTGAGAAAATAGAAAGTTACCAAAGCAGTAAGGAAATGTGGGGCCAGTATCCAGGAGAGAAGAGCACTATAAAAAGGTGAGCCCAGAATTTGGGGCAACTTTTACTCAGAGAAATATGCTGATTTTTTTTTTTTTTTTAGATCTTAATATTTACTTAGAGAGAGAGAGAGAATGACTGAGGGAGGGATAGAGAGAGAATCTCAAGCAGACTCTGTGTCCAGCACAGGGTTCAATGCAGGGCTCAGTATCATGATCTCAGGACCTGAATAAAACCAAGATTTTGATGCTTAACTGATTGAGCTAACCAAATGCCCCCCAAAATATGTTGATTCTAAAAGTGATAGCTGAGAAAATAAGAAGCTGAGCAAGTCTCCTAATTGATTTCTTAGGCTGGAGTGGTAATACTGGGGAGTCAGAACTCTTATTAGATAAGAAAAAGGAATTGAGAGAGAGAGAAAACAAAAAAACCTAAGCAAAAGCTTTTAGTTGGGTTCTCAAATGGCTTCCCTCTAAGAGTAAGAGTAAGCCTTCAAAATACCACCTCAAGGGGTTTAAAACCACTTTAAAATTATCTCAACATCTAATTTGATCAAGATACTCTGAAATTCCTACTTTTCCTAGTCCGGCTGCCTGCCAAAACAAAGTGAATCCTTTCAGGTAGAAATGGTATAATTCACACTCTGAAATTATCTCTAAAATTTTCAGACAGAATGTCTGACATTCAAGAAAAATATAACCAGAAAGATGAAAGAATAAGGAGTAATCCAAGTCAAGAGATGATAATAAAAATTGAGTGACTAACAGGGAATTAAGATAATGCTATTATCAACATAGATTTAAATATAGCTAAGATTAATATGCTCAAGGAATTAAAAACATTTCTAAAAATTTGGAAGAGAAGTGACAACAATTAAGAAAAAGCAAATTAAAATTTTAAAACTAAAAAATAGTATAATAAGAAAATAATAACTGAATGGATGAATTACCTGCAAATAGACACAATTGAAAAGAGAATAAATGATCTAGAAGATAGATTAGAAGGAAATAACTAGAGTCAATGTTTTAGACTAAATAAAGGAAAACAAAGAGGAGTTTGAGAGTTTAAATATCTAGCACAGGTACAATTTGAGTAGGAGACAAAGTGGAGAGAATGAGGCATAATATTTAATGACATATTGCTTGAGAGTTTTCTACATTTGACAGAAGATACCAACTAGACATACAGCAAAACAGTTGAAAACCAAAGAGAAATTTTTAATTGCAAAGAAGACATATTATCTTAAAAGTAATGACTTTCAGATAGATGGCTAACTTTTTAATTGTAATTATGGAAACAATAAGTCACTAGATTTACTTTAAAGTACTGAAAGGTAGGTGGGGAGGGATAAAACTAATTTCTATAAATATTATAATTCCCTAGGGTGCCTGGGTGACTCAGTCATTAAGCATCTGCCTTCTGCTCAGGTCATGATCCCGGAGTCCTGGGATCAAGCCCTGCATCAGGCTCCCTGCTTGGTGTGAATCCTGCTTCTCCCTCTCTCACTCCCCCTGCTTGTGTTCCCTCTCTAGCTCTGTTTCTGTCAAATAAATAAATAATATCTTTAAAAAAATAATTGTAATTCCTTTATGAGACAACATACCCACTTGTCTAAGAAGATGGCCCAGACACCAGAGCAAAAAAATAACTGCCAGTCTAGAATTTTATATACAGTAAAAGTGTCTTCAAAAGTGAAAGCACAAATATCTATACAAACAGAAATGTAGACAATTTGTCATGACCAAAACCACATTAAAAGATCTTACAATTGCTATGTAAGCTATCTGCTATCTGGCAGATGTTGTGAAATAGTTCTCATTGAACGTACATGAGAAAAATTATTCATAGTTGTATAAAAACTTCTGTTTATGTTTTGACATTTTGCTAAAAGCACTCTTCAGAATGGGTGTCAGCATCTTGGAAAAACACTTTGACACAACAGAGGAACATGTTTATAATAAATGCTTCTTCTCTAATGTTCTTGATAAGGCAGAAAACAAATATGTGAAAAAATATGGGTATAGATGACCCTAGTTAAAAAATGATTCAGCTAGGGCAGGAAAAATATATAAGATGAGCCTGGAGAATCTTGTAGTGCTAGAAAATAAGGAAGTGCTTAAAAAAAAAAGAATAAAAAAGACTCATAATAATCAGGGCTATGTTACAGAGATAACCAGAGCCAACCAAAGATTTCCCAATTAGCCAAATTGGAATAATTTGCATAACAAAGTACGACTAGAATTGGATTGTAATCCAAAAAATAAAATAAATATTCATGAGTATATACTGATACAAATAGATACTTGGGTAAATATGGGTAGGAAGAAACAAATCTCCCCTGCATAAGAATTTTAAATAATTTATATAGATACTGCACCCTCAAGGAGGGTTGTGCAAGTAAGGGGTGTGCCAAGTGACTTTATTTCAAAGCATGTAGTATGGAAAGAGTAACTTTACAATGGAGAAACCAGACACACATGATTTCAGCCAGGTGTTCAAGGTCAACATCAGTAGTGATAAGTCTTCTTGATAGTACATTCCCTTGATATGATGTTATGATATTCTTCTACCGAACCCATAAATCATGAGGTAAACATAAGACAAATCCTAATGGAAGACCATTCTAAAAAATAACTGACTAATACTTCTTCAATTGTCAATGCCATCAAAAATAAGGGAAGTTTGAGAAAGTACTACACTCTAGGGGAGCCTCAGGAGAAAATGACAACTAAATATAATGTGGTATACTAGAATATATTCTGGAACATAAAAAGGCATTAGGTAAAGAATAAACTATGGACATTAGTCCTTAATTTATCAATATTAGCTCATTCATTGTAACAAATTACCGTAGTACTATATTAATAATAGAGGAAATAATAGAGGAAACACTGGGTGTGGGGGATATTGAAGCTCAGCTATCTTTGCGACTTTTCTGTAAGTCTAAAACTATTCTGAAGTTTTATTTTTAAAAAGTGATTCAGAAGTATTTGACTTTGAATGTGGAGCTGTTTTAAAAACAATTTAACACATTTTATTTGCTTTTAATAGATAATGAAAGTGATATCTAAATAAATCTAAAAAGTTTTAAGAACTTCTTATGGAAACTTCAAAGAATTTCCAATAGAGAGAATAATATAATGGACCCAAATGTATCAACTATCTAGCTTGCAAAATTGCCACCTTCCTGTCATTTTTATTTATCACTGCTCTTATATATTTTTTGGATGGAATATTCAAACTCAAATGACAGATACCATGTCATTTTTAATGAATTTTAAAAATGTAAGTATCATAGCTCTATTTCACTCATTAGTATTAATAATTTTTCAATAAAAGCTAATGACTTGTCTGTATTTGGTTTTCCCCAGTTACCTGAAATACTAATTTTTAGAGTTGGTTTTTGGAATCAAATTTCAAACAAGATCCACATGTTGCATTTGGTTAACATGTTTCAATTTTTTTTTAATCTATAATGGTTCATCCTTTCCTTTTTTTTTTTAAATTTTATTTATTTATTTGACAGAGAGAAACATAGCCAGAGAAGGAAGACAAGCAGGGGTATGAGAGAGGCAGAAGCAGGCTTCCCGCCAAGCGGGAAGCCCGATGTGGGACTCCATCTCGGGTCTCCAGGATCACGACCTGAGCCGAAGGCAGTTGCTTAACCAACTGAGCCACCCAGGAGCCCTGGTTCCTCCTTTCTTTATGCGATTTTTGTTTTTTTTTTTTAAGTAGTTTAAGCAGGTTTATTTTTGTAACAAAATTTTGTACATTTTGGGTTTGATTGATTATATCTTTGTGGTGTCATTTCATATAGTCTTTAAAATAGCTCTTTCAGAGGCACCTGGTGGCTCAGTCAGTTAAGCATCTACCTTCAGCTCACATCATGATCTCAGGGTCCTGGGATGGAGCCCTGCATCGCTGTCTGCTCAGCAGGGCATCTACTTCTCCCTCTCAATCTCCTTCTGTTGTCTCTTTCTCTCTCTCTCAAATAAAGAAAAATCTTTAAAAATAGCTCTTTCATTAAGTATGAAGTAAAATTTTAAATGATAAAAGATGTGTTATAACTTAATGCCTCAGAGTAAAGGCCAACTAATTTCTGTGTATCAGTTTCCTCTCTGTAAATGTAGAAGATTAGATAATGATTTTTGGGGCTCTTTCTCATTCTAAAAGTCTGTGAGTTTGCATGTATGATCTTTTAAAAATATCTTATAAGAAAAGATCTTATAAACACTTAGCTATTAGAAATACATGTAAGTAACTTCTTTGCCCACCTTGGAGTAAACAGAATTTCTTTGCACGTCCCTCAAACAAATCTAATGTCACAATGTTAGGGAGGAACCTATTTTACTAAATCTGTTTACTTTGCTAGCAATGGACAGTATAGCTCATAGACTATAAAGTAAGTCTTAAAAGAAAAAAGCCATTAGAAGTTCTTGTTCTATCCCTCTCCAAATTCTTGATTTTGCCATTGGTTGCTTTCTCTACTGAAACTCATCTTGCTGGTTCTTCATTTCATTTTATGTTTCTCTACTTCCCGAAATTTTCAGATTTTTTAGATCTTTGTATTTTTTCTTAAACAGCTAAATTTGCCTTTTTGTTGTCTTTGCATCTTCACGCCCAGCACACTTATAATCAAACAATGTACTCCCCTTAAAAGGCAAGAGGTAATAAATAAAATCTTTAAAAAAAAGAAAAAGGGGGCCCCTGGATGGCTCAGTTGGTTGGGCGACTGCCTTTGGCTCAGGTCATGATCCCGAAGACCTGGGATCGAGCCCCACATCGGGCTCCCTGCTCAGTGGGAGGCCTGCTTCTCCTCTCACTCCCCCTGCTTGTGTTCCCTCTCTGTGTTTCTCTCTATCGAATAAATAAATAAAATCTTTAAAAGAAAAAAAAAATAAAAGGCAAGAGGTGGGGGCAAGTGGGAGATTTTCTTCATAATACAAGTAGTATTTCTCACGTACATTTATACTGAATTCATGCCCTATGGAGCATCTACTGCATATGTGACAGGAATTGAGCCTGATGAAAACATAACTAACAATACCACTTCTTTTTCCTCATGAATTTATGGTCAAATTATTTATACATATTAGTAAGATGTCAAGGTTAGGTATGGAATGAAAGTCAGTGTGGAGTGATTTACAAAAGGATAACAACTGTTCATACTTTAATCCACTTTTGTAAATCTGTGGAACATTTGCATACTCTCTTAGGGTTTCTGGGTGACAGTGAGCTGTAGTGAAGCCAGGTTTTCCTGCCAGGATTCCAGCAGGAGTTACACACTGGCTCTGTGTCCCAGTCTGCATTCAGAGCCAGGACAAGAAAACTTTGCCACAGGAAATGAGATAATGCATCCACCAACTCTTCTCAGGAAAATATGTTATCCTAGGATGTATATTTATGCCCCTAGACATTTTAACAGATACACAGCAGTTACCCTCATTTTTCTTTTTTATAAGTATTCTCGATTCACAATCATAGTTAAGCCTGCTACGTATACCTCTATGTGAAACAAAAGAAAGTTTTTGAGTTTTCTAGGTAAAACATTCCAAAATGACATTTTTCTGTAAAAAAGGACAGTAAGGTGTCATGAAGAGTGGGAGTCGGGGTGATAGACAGTGAGAAGACCTCAGTGAATTTGGGCCTTGATTTTGCCATTTAAAAGCCACATGACCTTGAGCAAGTCCCATAGCCTCATTTTACTCATTAAATGGAAAAAGGGAATCTCTCTAATTTATAGGAATTTTGAGAGGATTAAATTATATAATATGAATGAAAAGACTTCCCATATTATAAAGCATATGCAAACAGAGACTTAATTCTTGAGTCTACAGGGAGCACACTACTACTTTGAGCCTCATTGCCCCCTCCTTCAGGTTAATATGCAAACAAATATAAACACTTAAAATGTACAGAAGTAGTGACATGACTGGCTGAATTGACTCAGAACTCAAAAGTTTCAATTCAAATTGGTCAACCTGTCTATATATGGGAGCATTTCCATTGAAATGGGAACATTTCACTAGCCCACCAACAGCCTTAGACATGGTTTCCTGTTTACCTTGAAGTGGATGTTGTGGTTTGTTCGTAATGATTGGAGGAAGTTCCAGTTCTTGGTGTAATGATCTCATTTAAACATAGAGCAGGATATGAGAAAGAACAATTAGCTTGTTCTGATTGATGTTGTATATTTTAGACACAGCTGGATAGATCTATGAATATAATAATTTAACAATTTCTTTCATTAAGTTTTTCCTTTCATGAATATTTATTATCTATTATGTCCCAGGTATCGTTGTAGGGATGACAACAAAAAAGAAAATGTAGTCCTTGCTTTCAAAAATCTGGTAATCTTGTTTAGAAAATAAGTAAAGAAATCAGCTATTATGGCATAATGTGGTAATTCTTTTTTAGAAGTTGGTATGATCTGTTTGATATTAGATTCCTTAGCTGTTGCCTCTGAGGTCATTTTTAACTGCTATGTAAGAATTATAATGTTCATGAAAACATGCAAAGAAGGTTTACTTTTCAGCTCAGGTTCCTTGTTAGTTTCCTACCTCCTCATCTCCAGCAGGCACTTACTGAGTTCTCCTTACGTGACATATAGTCCTTTACAACATCCTTTCCTTGTCCCATACTTATAAAATTTCTGCCATTGCAGAGAGAACATAGTCCCTAGGAATACAGACATGGATTAGTTTAAATAGTTTAAGTTAGTTTAAATAATTAGACTAGAAGGCTGGAACATTGCATATTCATGGCCAATATTATTTTGAGCAAATTGGAGGGAAGCCAAAACTTGCATAAAAATAAGCTGATAGTGATTTAACACTTAAAAATTATAATTTGAAAAGGTACAAGGGAAGGAGGATTGTTTAGGAATGAAAGCCCAGAAACAGCCATATCACTATTGATTGCAGGAGACGAGAGTGACAGTGAGGTTCCCGGTAAGGCCAGTGTCTCTGTTTTGGTTACTCTGACTCAGTTATGAGTTTTCTAGTGAGGAAGAACTTGAGATTAATATCAGAACTTACTGAATATGCCACATAGGTCACTTGTTTTGTGGGTACCATTTTCACAGGGGTATATGAGAAATATAACTTTTTCTTGCAAATCAACTTAAATCTCACTCTCTTAGCTCTCATTCTGCTTGATGGTAGGGAATTCCAGATGAGCTCAGACATCTAATGTTTTATTTCCCTTCAGGAAAGCATCTAAGGTCTAGGGGGCTTACGTAATGTCCTGGCTTCAGGAGAACTGTGCAACCCATGCTGGCATTTGTCGAGATGCCTTTGTTTGCATCAATCTGTGTTCTGCTCCTTCTGGCTGCATGGCCTCTCCAGATCTCCAGATCCTTTCTCTGCTAACTTCCCAGCTCTTTTACTGGTTTACTTGACACTTGCAGATGGACTGCAAAAGACTCCTTGGGCTGTGAGCCCACTTGGCCCAGGCTGTTCTGCAGCCATTCATTCCCTACTGCTCCAAAGAGGCAGAAGGAGCTTTGGCCAGGCTGCTGTGCGAGAGGTCCAGACAGGAGACTGCACAAGCCCCTTGATTCTGGAACTCTTCAGAACGTGTCCTTCCCCGGGGCTCTGCCTGAGCAAAGGTGGAAGAACCATCTCCTCTACCTTGTAGTCTAAGAATCTTCAGCTAGTTTTTGGGGTGAGAGATGCTGATAAAAACTTTCCCTGATCACATTTTCTTTCAAGTATTACATCATAGAGATGGACTGTGCTTTCAAACTTAAGAATCTGTGAACTTTATGTCTTTGTGCTCTGATTCTGCTCTCCTTGGGAGTGACGGAATACTTATGTCTAGTTTGGTAATGAGGTATGAAAAAACACATTATCTTCCTTCATCACTGAATATAAATATATACCATGAAGTGAAAAAGGTTCTTATTATAAAATGCACATGTAGTCATTCTTGAGAAATTCTCTTATCATAAACTACTTGGTTTAATTATTTTATTATTTTATTAATTACTTCAGGTATCTTTACAGGTGCATATATCCTCTGAGTCTCTCTCACATGTACAGTTTCAATGCTGAGAGCAGATAGAACTGATAAGCACTATCCTCAGTGAATTCTATCTAATGGCTTCTCTTTGCCTGGAGTAGTAATAGTTACCTATGTGAAGAGAGCAAAGAATTGTAGAGGAGGGATTATGTTAACACTGTAACAGAGGAACACAGGAAGTGATAATTGGTTGAATTTATTTTACTACCTGTGCTACTTTGGGTATACGGCATAGAACTGGTAGACATTTATAGCTGACAGACCTAAAATGGCCACTTTATGGGAAAGGGAAACTCCTTAAGGAAAAAACCTACATATTATAGCATTAAAGTAATCCTTTCTTATGGAGCTCAAAATAGGCCCTTAAACTTTGTAGCATTAATATGGTTTCATGGCTACTGTAGTACCTAGTTGCCTACAGATTTTGTCAGATAATAGTGCTATTTTCCAAGCATGTTCCTTAGGACACAGTGTCCCACAAGGAGTCAAATGACCAAAACAAAAATAAAACAAAACGATGGAAGAAGAGTTTCACAGCAAGTAAGTTTGAGAGACAGCTGTATATCACATGCAACTTTGAGAGAATGTTTTGAATAACATTGTACCAAAATGCTTTCTTCTTTCTGTATTCCCTCTATTCATATGCTACTTTCTGCCTTTTCTTATTTATTAAATATGAGACTTTAACGCACTAAGTATTTTTTTTCTTTTTTATGAGCTATAGCTGATAATCACAAGGCACAGCATTGGAGGGGATAGAAAGACTTCTGCATAAGCTTCATTTATTTCAGATGTCTCAAGTATATGACTTCTTCACATTTTTAATAGTTTTCATATGAGATGGTACTCAAGGTTGAAAAAAACACATTGGAAATCCACTTAAAGTCTTAGGATGACAACCATCCAGCAGTTGGAGAAGTTTTCTTATTACTTTCCTATTTATTTAAAATTTATTTAAAATTCAGCCTTCCTGATTTTCTTTGTGGCTATACTTCACTGCATGACGTTGCTTTTCCTAGCCATTTGCAAACATATTATTTTTTATTTGGAAGTGCTAAGTAATAGAAAGAAAGCTGCCATAAATTGTTAAAAACAATATACTGAACTGTTCATATGATTTATCAGTAGGATTCTGTTATATTTATTTATTCTATTTATATACTAGTCTATGTCTAAAACAACTTGAAGGGACTTATTTTATATAAAGACTTTTTTAATGAAGGCCATAATCAATACAGTGAACATAGCTGTAATTATTATTCCATCCCTGAAGGCCACTGTGATGAAGTCATAGAATTATGATCCACTAAGCTTATAATTGTGTGTGAACATATGTACAAGTTTATATTACTTCAGTGGGATCCTTGGCAAGAATCACATACTGGAAACATTTAAGACAAAATAAGTCTTTCTGATCTGTTAATAAAGTAAACAATCTTGATTTTAAAAGAATAAATCATGTTGGGGACAAAAATGTCAAATCCTTTGCGTGAGGTCATAGTTCTGTGTTTTCTTCTTTTCAAAAATGGAAAAACACACCCATGCAGTTGTCTTTATTATCAAAATGTAAATAACATATCACAAGTCTCCTTAGGCTAAATCAGCATCACTTTAATGTTTTTTTTCTTCTTTAAGTTTACACTAGGCCCTGTACTTATCTCTTAAAGCAGGTAGGACTTATTCTATAGGGTAATCAAGACATCAGTTAGGCATCAAGCCTAGGACACAGGGAGGAAAGGCAACATTTCAGAGCTGTTAGACACCCAACACTGACTTCTTAAGAGGCTGTGCTTGGTGGGAAAAGGGATTGACCATCCAAATGTCTGTATCTAGAGATTCTGCAAAGAGGCTTTCCCTTACAATGATTCCTTTATATAGCCCACGTTTGACTAAACAAAGTGGCAAGACAGAAATGAAAACTGTGACTTGATCTACCTGCTCAGGAAGCCAAACTTACAAAGGAAAATAATTCGTTGACTCTTCTGACCTCTTCACCTTGTCTGAGTCCCAGAGGAACTTGGCCTTTTCTTCTACCTTTTTTTCTGCTCCTGCAATTTGGCCTAAGTTGTGAATTTGGCAACAGGGTTGAAAGTCTCTTTTTATTCAGGGAAAAATATATCCAAGGACCTATAATTCTGAACTTTCAAGGAAAAATCCCAAATACAGCAAATAGTTCTTTATAAGTCTTGGATATCAGCCCTTTGTCTGTAGTGTCATTTGCAAATATCCTCTCCCATTCTGAGGGTTGCCTCTTTGTCTTACTGACTGTTTCCTTTGCTGTACAGAGCTTTTTATTTTGATGAAGTCCCAAAAGTTCATTTTCACTTTTGTCTTCTTTGTCTTTGGAGATGTGTCTTGAAAAAAGTTGCTGTGGCCGATGTCAAAGAGGTTACTGCCTATTTTCTCTTCCAGGATTTTGATGGATTCCTGCCTCACATTGAGGTCTTTCATCCATTTTGAGTTTGCCTTTGTGTGTGGTGTAAGAGAATGGTCTAGTTCCATTCTTCTATACATAGCTGTCCAATTTTCCCAGCACCATTTATTTAAGAGACTGTCTTTTATCCACTGGATATTTTTTCCTGCTTTGTCAAAGATGATTTGACCATAAATTTGTGGGTCCACATCTGGACTCTACTCTGTTCCATTGGTCTATTTCTCTGTTTTTGTGCCAGTACCATGCTGTCTTGGTGATCATAGCTTTGTAATAAAGCCTGAAGTCGGGTAACATGATGCCCCCAGCTTTGTTTTTCTTCTTCAACAATTCCTTAGTGATTCAGGGTCTTTTTTGGTTCCATATAAATTTTAGGATTCTTTGTTCCAAGTCTTTGAAAAATGTTGGTGGAATTATTATCAGGATGGCATTGAAAGTATAGATTGCCCTGGGCAGTATAGACATTTTAACAATGTTTATCCTTCCAATCCATGAGCGTGGAATGCTCTTCCATCTTTTTGTGTCTTCTTCAATTTCTTTCATGAGTGTTCTGTAGTTCGAGTACAGATCCTCAACTTCTTTGGTTAGGTTTATTCCTAGGTATCTTATGTAGTTTTTGGTGCTATAGTAAATGGAATCGATTCTCTGACTTCCCTTTCTTTATTTTCATTGTTAGTGTATAAGAACACAACTGATTTCTGTGCATTGATTTTTGTATCCTGCCACATTACTGAATTGTTGTATGAGTTCTAGTAATTTGAGGGTAGAGTCTTTTGGGTTTTCCACATAAAGTGTCATGTCATGTCATGTCATCTGCAGTTTGACTTCTTTATCAAGTTGAATACCTTTTATTTCTTTCTGTTGTCTGATTGCTTTTGCTAGGACTGCTAACACTATGTTGAACAGTAGTGGTGAGAGTGGGCATCCTTGTCTTGTTCCTGATCTCAGAGGGAAGGCTGTCAGTTGTTCCCCATTGAGAATAATTCACTGTGGGTTTTTCATAGATAGATTTTATGAGGTTGAGGAATGTTCCTTCTGTCCCTATACTTTGAAGAGTTTTAATCAGGAATGGATGTTGTATTTTGTCAAATGCTTTTTTTGCATCAGTTGAGAGTACCATGTGGTTCTTCTCTGTTCTCTTATTGATTTGTTCTATCACATTGATTGATTTGTGAGTGTTGAACCACCCTTGTATCCCTGGGATAAATCCCACCTGGTCATGGTGGATAATCTCTTTAATGTATTGTTGGATCCTGTTAGCAAGGATCTTGTTAAGAATCTTGGTATCCATATTCACCAGAGATATTGGTCTGAAGTTCTCCTTTTTGATGGGGTCTTTGTCTGATTTGGGGATTAGAGTAATGCTGGCTTCATAGAAAGAGTCTGGAAGTTTTCCTTCTGTTTCTATTTTCTGAAACAGCTTCAGGAGAATAGGTGTTATTTCTTCTTTGAATGTTTGGTAGAATTCCCCAGGGAATCCATCAGGTCTTGGGCTCTTGTTTTTTGGGAGGTTTTTGATCACTGCTTTAATCTCATTACTATTACTATTCAGATTGTCAGTTCTTCCTGTTTCAGTCTTGAAAGTTTATAGGTTTCTAGGAATGTATCCATATCTTCTAGGTTGTTAAACTTACTGGCATATAATCGTTAATAGTAATTTCTGCTGATTGTTTCTATTTCCTTGGTGTTAGTCGTGATCTCTCCCCTTTCACTAACAATTTTATTAATTTGTGTCTTCTCCCTTTTCTTTTGGATTTGTTTGGCCAATGGTTTATCTATCTTATTAATTATTTCAAAGAACCAGCTTCTAATTTCATTGATGTGTTCTACTGTATCTCTAGTTTCTAATTCATTGATCTCTGTTCTAATCCTGATTATTTACCGTCTTGTGTGTGGGGGGGGCTGGTTTAATTTTTTGTTGATTTTCCAGTTTGTTAAGGTGTAATGAGAGTTGGTGTATTCTGGATTTTTCAATTTTTTTGAGTGAGGCTTGGATGGCTATGTATTTCCCCCTTAGGACTGCCTTCTGTATCCCATAGGTTTTGGATCAATGTAACTTCATTCTCATTGTTTTTTCAGTTCTTCTTTGATTTCCTGGTTGATCCACAGATTCTTGAGCAGGATAGTGTTTAGTTTCCAAGTGTTTGATTTTCTTCTGAACTTTTTGTTGTGGTTGAGTTCCAGTTTCATGGCATTGTGGTCAGAGAATATGCAGGGAATAATCTCAAATGCAGTTTTAAGGAAACATGAAACCACATATATTGTAATTTACTTAAATTGCTGATGAGCTTTAAAACATTAAAAATTCTTCTATTAAAATAACTATTTTACATGCTTTTTGTAAAAAAGAGAAAAATATGATGAAGTGAAACAAAATAATCATAATTCTCCAAATAAATGTCCTATAAACCTTTTAGTGTTCTTCCTAAATATAATACGTATTTATATAAATAGAATAGGCACTAAATTATAATTTTCATGCACTTGACAGTTTTGTCTATGGCCATGATAATCTTAGCCATTAATATCAGAAAGAATCAGTGCAGTCTGAAAAGTTGCTGAGTGTCTATTGTAGGAAAGAATAAGTGACATGGAGAACAACACTGGCTCTAGGGAGATCTGCATCATTTAAAACTCTTTCCAACAGCTATGTGAGTGAAATTGGAAACCAGTTGTCCCTCCACTTAAGACTTCAGATGAGACCTCAGCCTGGCTCACAGCTTGACTGCGTGTTAGGAAAGATGCTGAACCAGAGGAATCCAGCTAAACCACATCTGCATTCCCAATGCAGAGAGACTATGACATAACGTTGTTTTAAACCACTAAGTTTTGAGAAATTTGTTGTGGAGCAGTAGATAGCTAAAGCATAGCATAAAATGGCCAAATGAACCTTGGTCATTGCACAAACCTTACCATTCAGTTTACTGTGGAATGTTAGTCAAACTGCTCAACCACTTAACCGATTCTTCAGTTTTCTTCTTTGTAGAGTTTGGTCAGATTAATGTTTCTTGAACTACAGTCATTTATTTAAAACTTTCTAAAAAAATAAAAAATAAAACAAAGCTTTCTAATACTTTATATATATACTTAAAGCCTCTACTCTTATTTACTGAATTCTTTGAATTGTATCATGAAGCAAAATTATCTTTAAGCCAATTAGACCATTTAGTATACATCACTTTGGTAAATATTGCTAGTCCTCCGTAGTTACAGATTTGGTAACTTCCTGACAACTTCATTATTAGATGATATATTGCAGTGAATGAAAATCTTGGATAAAATTCTGTCCAATGAAGGAATTTTCACATCTTACCCAAACTAAGATGCTATCTGTTGTAAGATGAACAATAATTATGTGGATTGTTGAGAATGAAACACAGCTAATTATAATTGTAAAATGCCATTGATTGTAAGACTCATCCAATTCCATGCATGTTAAAATGTAAGAAAAGTGTGCACTGTAAGATTAAGGACATAATGTATTAACAGATAAGTACCAAAGGAGCCCATTCATTCTTTCAGTACCTTTAAATTCACACTTCTGCTCGAAGTATGCTGGCCCTAGCAAGAAAAGCTTTCTCCAAACAGGACACCAGAGAATTCTGATGCCAGTGTTCTGATCTTAGTGTTATTACAGCCATTCCTGTAATCAGATCAGGCTAATCTGGGTCATCTGTGCAGTAGAAGGATGCAGGATCAACACAGCTCTGGATCTGGAGTGAGGCACTGTGGTTTTGTAGTGCCTAGGGCCAGTTCAGTATTCTTAATTCATCACCTGTCTTGAATAGTGCCTATTTAAGCTAATAAAGATTATTTCTAACATAACAACACTGATTGGCAAAGCATTTGCTATAGGTTTGATTAGGGACTCATTATCTTCTAAGAATAGTTCTCTTTAGGTTTTGAGTCCTCATTAGGGCCTCAAATGATAATCAACCATTCCTGAAGTATGAATTGGAAACAAGTTAACATGTAGAGCCTACTGTTCACACTGAAGCATTGTAAAATAAATTACTATATCCATTTTTACCCAAAACCCTTATTTTAAAAACCCTTATTTTACCAAAATAAATTTATCTGAGTAGGAAACTATTTCACCATGACTGTAACTGGAAAATGGGTAACAATGCTACAATAAACAGAAGTCACCTATAAAAATAAACACAATGCAACAACTCTAGATGCCATTGCCTAGTTAAGGCTCTAAGCGGAGGCTGACTCTCTCTGTTAAAAAAGGTTAGTAATTGAGATTCTTTTCTTTAACTTGACCAGAAAGGAAAAACCTGGAGATGGAGTCATTTCCTTAGAATGTTATTCAAAGTTATTTAAAGCTCCATGATTGTACCACTAGGGTCTAGGTCTTACGTCTTACGTGAAAAACGATATTAGGTGATTTCAAAGTCCTTGACAACTTATATATTCTTTGAAATCCAGTTTTTCTTTTTCTCATGTAAAGTTATGGGTGGAAATATATGTCATCTCAGAAAATAGTACATAGGTCATCAGCATCTTATGCAGAGCTGTTGCTGTGAATACTGTAAACAGTGAAGTATCTATTTTTTTTAACAAACTCATTAACAAATGAGACCATTATAGGCAATTACATATTTTTTCCTCATGGCGCTCATATTGTGCATTTGTAACATTTATATTACAGATTTTTAGGGTGTGTTAAAAATGTAGGCTCAAGCCTTCCAATTTTAGAAAAGTAAAAGAAAAACCAAATGGTTTACTCATCTGAAAGCTTTTGGGATTCAAGCTTTTTGTTTGTTTGTTTTCTATTTTACCTGCCAGTGATAATACAGCAGTATCTGGTACAACTTGATTTTTGGAATTACTTCATCTTTACTTCACACTTGTAGGGCTCACATGCTTCATTGGATAAATACTTCCAAGTGTCCCTTATGAAAGTAATGATGTCAGCTGAGCTCAAAGAACTCATACTGATAACCAGTAGTTTTGTTTTCCATCTTTTTTGTGACATATTTGGCAGAAGATCTGCATTGTTTACAACTCACTGCAGAAGAAAACTATATTCTATGCAAGTCTTATAGGAAAATGAGAAGAAATGTTTTATGACTTCAGGGAATGATATGGGTTCTGGTGCCTGGAATTAGTCACCTGTGGACAGCTCTCACCTATACATTTCCAGTAGTGAGATGGAGTGCTCAGAAACAGACATTTACCCATTTCTCACTTTTTTTTTTTTACCATTTGTTTTAAAGCTCATCCTCAACTACACCTTTTATTTGCCTGATTAAAAATGTGGGAGGGCTATCTATCTGAGTTCTTTCAAAAACAATCTGTAGCAGTCTGGCTGAATTTCTCTCATACAATTTGACCAAGAACAAAAAAAGACAAACATTAGTGTTTCTATTACAGATTTGTATTGACAACTGGTAAAGATTATCTCTTGCTGAAACCTTCTGATTTTCAATAGTCTTGCATTTTATTTTAATGTTTTATTCCATTTTAAATGTTTCTGATTTAATATTAAAACTAGTTTTTTCAAAATATTTTTCTATAATGTTATAATTCTTATCCCGTGGGGTGGGTTTTCATATCACTCTAATTAAATATTAATAACCAAGAGTAGGTTGTGTTAGAGACAAGATACAGGAGTACAAATGCAACCAAAAGTCAAATTAACAATTAACTCATGGTGATTTTTTAAATGCTTTTCCAGCTTTCTAGTAGCACTTACTCATTATGTCTATTGATTCTTTATGCTTCCAGACTTCATCTATCAATATTCAAATATTCTCTCACTCCCACATGAGGTAACGTGAGAGCTTAACTGTCTCTGAGGTGTTAGTATTAACAGCTACATTTTCCTCAAAGGCAACAATGTGGTTTGAGAACTGCCTTTTATCCAATCTAGAGCAGTAACCAACAGTGACAATTTTGGCACTGAGGCAAGAAAGTGACAAAGAGCTTTTTGTTGTGATTTGTAAGGTTTTTTGTTTGTTTGTTTGTTTGGGATTTTTGGTATGCAATAAACTACACCATGCAGATGGCTAAATATGGCACAGATTTTATCTGAATGAGAGCATAATCTTTCACTATAGTTATAGTTTTTGCTTACTCTGCTAACAAAACCTTTTTTTTTTTTTTTTGCAAAGGAATGTGTTTCTCATTGAGATACAGTCATGCCAAGTCTGAAATTTAAAATCCAAAACATATTGTATTATCTAAGAGCAAACAAAGTTTTGGAAAAAATTATCTGACGGAAAATTACTAGATTCTTTTTTCCCCGGGTGCCCAAATATATTTTTTCTTTAAACATTTATCAACTAATTATTTTGTAGTTTTAGATAAATTAGCATTTATTTGGGGAAACTTATACTCTATTAAAACCAATACTGGGAAGGATAATAACTTTGAAAATTTATACCACATACTCAGTTCAGAGACATTAACACTGTCACAGAGCTTCTAAATCCATGTAATTTATTTAACTCATTTTTTTACATTGAGGTAGACAAGGGTAAACATTAAAACCATTATGTAATATTAATCCTGTATGAATTGTACCCGTGTGGTTGGATGTGCAAAGGAATGGATCAGTGGGTGTGTCTAGGTTATACTGCATGCATATAATTACATTTATCAGTAGCTGTATTTTTAATCAAATATCATCTTAAATGGTTTCATTTCATCTGTCCTATGACCTATGCTTGTTCTAGATAAAACCAGTTCATACGCTCAGGACATAAAGGCCTTCCTGAGGTTGAGAATAGACAATGAAGGGATTGATTAGTAACATGGATTCTACACTCAGTTAACCAAACTCTATTTCCACTACTTGGTTATGGGAGTCGTTTAACTCCAGCAGCTTTAGTTGTAACACTGGGGTTATAACAGGCTGGACTGTGATGACTACGTACATAAAACAAATAACACTGGCCTGGCAAATAGAAGGTACACTTGTAATGCTAAATTGTATATCTCTTTTAATCTTAGGGATGAAAATTGTCCAGCATATGTTGGAGGTTTTGGATATGGTGACTAGAATTGTGCTAGATAAAATTAACAATAATAATGCCATTTATACTCTTATGCATTTGTCTTATGTTGATTCACTCTTTCAGAAATGTTTCATTATTTTAGCAAGACCTAAGTCTGGTATGGTGATATAGCAAAAAAGCACTTGACTTTAGAATCAGAGGATATGTTTCTGGACTTGGCTTTGCCTCTTACCTGCTGGCAATGAGGGTGGTCTTCTGTGTGGTCTGTGACTACACCAGGTGTGGGATTGGGGTACTTGATCTAGACAGATAATCTGTGTGCCTCCCTTTCTCATGTCTCGTGCTCTGAACCTTCCAGAGTCAGAAAAGATAGTGGTACAGCACAACAAATTAAGGACATTTGATCAGCAAGGCCCCTGTTAGAACCTTCCTAAATTGACTATTGACCTGATTTTAGGATAGAGCCTTCTCTGTTGTCTTCTCCATAGCAGTTGTAGCAAAGTTGGGGTCAGCTGCCTGTTAGGTACTGCAGAAGTGCCCTCCAGCTTTTTAAACCTAATACATGTCACATCATAGTTTCCAGCCTTTTTTAGTTACCATTCTATTTTAACTCAGATACCCACAGAAGCCATTGGAGTCAGAGAATGCTAGATGATGCTGAAATCATATGGTTTTCAAGAAGCAAAATGAAACAAAATTTTAAAAATAAACAAATCACCTCCTTCTCTTCCAAACAATTCCCAAAGACATGTAAAGCATACTTCTTAAACTTTCCTATAAGCCTGTGTCCTTTGGGTCCTTTCCTCCAGAAAGCAGCGCATTGGAGAGTCTGGGCTCAGCACCAAGATTGTTATGTGTATTATTTGATGATCTCTTCTTCAGGGAGTGGAAAGACAGTGTTGGTTTCAGGGTTTCGGCATCATTTCTGTTGATACGTCCAAGATACCCTCTACCCTCAAGGACCTCCCAGGGGTTGCTCCTTACATCTTGGTGCAGCACACGATGGCCTGGCCAGGTCGGATGGGGTCCCAGATGGATAGGTTATTGTCTTTGACCTTTTGCTGGGACATTTATTCTCCTCTCCAATTCTTGCTCTCCACCCACACTTTCTAAAGTGTTAACTAACGTTATATGATTCATACTAGCATTCTAATGGGACTGATGACATTCACCCACTTTTTGGGAAATTGTCATTTTTGCCAATAAACTTTTTGGGACATACAGTGTGTTGTCTTAGTTTCTAAATGCAGGGATTGTTCTCCTTCATCCCCCACTTCACTTTCTTTTTCTCTTTTTTCAGTTCATGAAGAAGGAAAGGCAGAGCAAATAAGAGATGGCATAGTTCCTAATGGCACTGTATTGATAGTCAACTATTGGCCAAATAATAGCTCACTCTGCTTTAAAAGCCATTTTATATCTTTTACTCTTTATATGTCATGAGGTTCTTTGTGAGCATAGGTTCGTTTGTTGGTTTTTTGTTGTTGTTGTTGTTGTTGTTGTTGTTTTGTAACAGTGCCCCAGGATCTGAAATGGCCTTTCATTCTAAAAGAAAATAAACTGAAAGCAGGGTTTGGGAGGGTATTCTATTGTTTCCTAATTTGAGAAAACTCTCAGGAGCAGTTCTTTGTACTAATACCTGGACGTCCCAGTTGCAGTAAATTGAGCATTCTTCTGGCTCAGCTTGTCCTTGTTCCTTGCATCTAATGTCTACTCCCAAACAGATGTTCTGGCTCTGCACTGATTCCCACCTGGCAACTTTTGGCTGCTGCGTTGCTGCTGAGAAAGGCCAGACCCCAACACCTGGAAGGTCTTTTCATGACCTTTGCTCTTGTTATTTTCTACTTAACCACCATATGATTTATTTCTTTTTATTGCTGCTATCCCTTCCCCACCTCATTCCAGACACAAGGACCCACCTCTTCTAGAAGGCATAAAATTTTTTGCTTCTACCCAGAAGCAGAGACCATATTTTATAGGTCTTTAAATCCTCAAGACACAATTATAACTAATACAAGGTGAATTTAATAAGTTCATAAAATTCCCAGGTTGCTAAATGTACATTTCCGAAATCACCCAATTCTCTAAAAAAATAAGATAAAATAAAGACTTTCATCAGTTCATTCATTTCCTTATTGTCATATTCATTTTATACAGTCTGCTTTTATTCATCTTTACTAATGGATGAGAACAGAAACCACGAATTCATTAATAGGCAATTGAATCCCCAACCCATTTGCCTTCAGAATGCATTCTGTATTTAGAGGCAAATTCATATGTCTAAAGCCTGAAAGAGACACTACCAATAAATCAAGTGGTCTGGACATCTCCCAGTTTAGGAGGAACTGGGAATATTTCCAATTCCCTTTTCTGTTTTCCTCTTCCTCCCTCTCCTCTTGCTATACATGAACATCTTGGTCTCATTCTAAGACGAAAAATGAGCAAAAATGCCCCCCTCAGACTGGGGAAGAGAAGCATTTAAATGTCTGAAGCTAAAGGACTTGTTTTCTTGGCATGTTAAAAATAATTAGACTCAAACTCAGTGGACAATCAATGTAGGTATTGAGCACTCTACATACTCTTCCTCCCCAGGGTTTGGGGGAGATAAAGATAGAGCCCAATATTAAGACAGAGGAGACAGTCCACTACCTACAGACAAAAAATTACAGGCAGCACAGTAATAATAGCCCTCTGGATGATCCAGACCATAAAAGCGATGAGACTTCAGAGGAAAGATAGATTATTTCATCTGAGGGCAAAGAGGAGCAATGAATGGGTGGGAGAAATTTTATCTAGGATAGGGATGGTGGAATGATGTGTAATGGTAGAGTGAATTACAAGTGTTCCCAATTGAGGGAATGGCCTTAAGAAAAGTATACAGGCAAGACATAACCATTTGTGGAGGCCTGGGTGGCTTAGTTGGTTAAGCCTTTGGCTCAGGTCATGATTCTGGAGACCTGGGATCAAGTCCCACATCAGGCTTCCAGCTCCATGGGGAAACTTCTCCTTCCGACCTTCTCATGCATTCTCTCTCTCTCTCTCTCTCTCTCTCTCTCTCTCTCTCTCAAATAAATAAAATCTTTTAAAAAAAGACATAGCCATTTGTGTCAAAAAACAAGACACATGTATGAGAATAGTGGCATAGCATAGTTATTTTACAATATGTTTTTCCGTGTTGAATGAGGAGTTGTATGGCATGGCAGAATCACTAAAATGGAAGTACTTGATAGGACAACTAGACAGCTTGTGTCAGAAAAGCTAGTTATAGAGTGCTTTTCATAAGATAAAAATATGTTGTAGAAAGTCTTTGAATAGGGTGGCAGGTAAGGCTGTCTTCACATAAAGTCTCACTCTAGGACCCTGTGCTTGGTTTAATGCTCCACTGTTGCTTTCTTAAGATTCTTAATTTTTTTAAAAGGGATTCAACATTTTCATCTTGTCCTGGGATCCATATACAATTTAGCTGATCTTGCTGTTCAACAATAAAAATTTATGATGGGAACAAAAACAAGGGCTTGAGAAAGGAGGAAGAGATATGACAGGTTACCAGACTGTAGGAATCTGCAGAGTCATAAATTGGGAGTCTCACAGCACCAGCAATGCAAGAAGATTAGGATTGGGGCCAAGGGATTACTCTGAGCAGGTGTTCTGTTTGGAACCATTGAATTTAGTATTGAAGGCCAAGGGAATGTAATAAGGCAAGTTGTACATGAAAAATTGGGAAATAAAGTGGCCAGTTGGAAGCTGGGTAGCAAATGAAGGAAGGCATATGTTTCAGGAATCAAGACAGAAAAACATGGGACCTCAAAATAAAGCAACAGAACAGGTAAGAGGTGGAAAACACAGGGATTAGAGTTGAGAGGCCCCAACAGTGCTGATTCCATACGGTAGAGCCTCCTGTGAAGGTGGGGAGAAACCTCTCTCCTGCAAGAAGACATACTCAATGCTAGTCATGGTAGGAGAAGCTGATCCAAAAGAGGAACCCAAAAACCAAGCCTTCAGCAAGGAATAGAAGGACCACTTCTCTTTCTACTGTTGTGCTTCTCAAAGGGAGTAAAAGTGTTTCTAGGTCTTAAAGCCACAAGAAAAAACATGCACAATTCTAAGACATTTATTTTATCTGTAGATGTGGGGGAAATTTTACATTAAGGCCAACAGTGCTAAATTGTGCAATTGGAAGAAAAAGTCACATGGAAGGTTAAGATAAGCTTGAGACTTCACAGATACTGCTGCTCTCAGCCATGTGCTTGTGCCACTCACTCTGGCTTACCAGGCAGCTGTCAGGGGACTGAGTGTCATGGCCCTTGGAAAGTGGCTTGGGAATCACCTGGGGAGTTTTAAAAATCTTCTCACTTCTGGAGAGTCTGAGTTAGTAGAATTTGTATTTATTTTATTTTATTTTTTTAATTTTTACAGTTAATAGATACATGACTGCTCTGGGACTTCCTTTCTGTTTCTCTCCTTTCTTCTCCTCTTCCTTTTCTCTCTCCCTTCTTCGGTCCTTTCCTCCTTACCTCTCTTCCTTCTTCTCTCCCTCCCTTCCTTCCTCTCTTCCTTCCATTCTTCTTTCCTTCCCTTTCTCCACCCCTTCACCCTGTCCATCTTCCTCTCCCCCTACGCCATCTCTGTCTCACAGGAATCTAGCTGTGTTTTGGGATAGTCCCATTTTTAAAGATTCATTGATTTGAGAGAGAGAGGGAGAGTACACGCACAAGTGGGGGTGCGTTAGAGGGAGAGGGAGAGAGAATCTTGAACAGACTCCTTGCTGAATGGGGAACCCAACGTGGGGCTTAATGTCAGGACCCTGAGAAACCAACTCAACTGACTGAGCCACCCAGATTCTCCATGGGACAGAAAATCCCATTTTTAGTATATGAGCTGCAGAAGCCAGCACTGGGACAATCCCAAATATTGTCTACTAAATAAGGCCTTCAAGCTGAAGTGAAGTAAGCCATATCTTTTAAATTAGGCTTAAGCTGTTGAAAATATGCCATTATTTCTGTTTATGTCTTTCTGTTGTCCATACCTTAATAAAATATTATTTAAAACATTATAGCCAAATCTAGAATGCCGTGGGGTATTAAAGGAAGAGTCATATATCCCCTCAAGCCAGCTCCTCTAAAAGGATGGCCATTGCAGAGAGGTCCCTGAGGGAACTGTGGAGTATCTGGGCTACAAACTCCAGCTACCCTCCTCACAGAATAGCTTTTGTGGTGAAAACCATGGCAAATCCTAGTTGCCCACTTTACATCTTACAGCTCCTGCTACCAGGTACTCAAATCCTGAAGAATGGTTTCCTTGTCATGGCTTAAGTCAGATTCTATTTCCATATCAATCAATTTTGGCAGAGGATTGAAATCTTTTAAGAGATTAACAGTTCCCAGAAAGACCATATAGATGGAAGAAGCTCTGGGGAGGCTCTCAAAAGACATTAGAACTGGAGTATTTTGGGAAAATAAAACAATAACTCTCCATTATAGTCTGCATTGGTAACAGGAGAAAACTATATTGTGTATTTGATTTGATTGTCTACCATGATCTACATAGTTTGTGGCTAAGGGAAAGAGTAGTTGTCTCATCCTTTTTTTTTTTTTTTTTTTTTTTTAAATTTTCATGGCTTTCATTTCAGTACCCAGGCTTAAAAGATTGAAAAAAATAAGAGATATTGGATTTCTATGACATGATAAATTTTGGAGATTTCAGCAAGCAGAAGATACTGGAATCATTTCATTCCAAGTGGTTCTTCTGAATGTAGCAGTTCAATCTGTGTGTTTACAAATTCTGCACTGCCTTCCCATAAGAATCTGCACCTCACCAACATTTGAAGATGGATCGCTCTCTTTTGTAATTGGTACCAGAAGCTTCTATCTTTCCACATCCCTTTAGTGATCTCACTGTTTATTATTCAAGCTGTGTAACGGCAGCTGTTTATTTGCTTGTGTATACAGTGGTTTATTGGAATGTTCTCCTCAAATTGGAATTATTTGTGTTTTAAAATTTATATTCACTTACTATCTATGTAAAACTCTGCACAATTATGTATTTTTCCCTTGAGAATACTATATCAATTGTACTTAAAATAAGAAGAAAGACATTTATTTTCTTTAAATATGTTTGTTCCATTATTATTCTAAGTCTGTTGATATTAATTGAAGTGTTATTACCTAGAAATGATGTCCTTTGATGTGTGACACATTTTTGCTGAAACTCAGGCTGAGGCAGATTATATTTTCTAAAAAGGGCCACCTCATTGTATTGCCCATCCGACATGCTCTTCTTACAATGTGACATGCCATTCTCTATCTGAACTTGGAGATGATGGTCCATTTTTTGGGGGGTGGACTTTAGAAATGCCTGGACCAACAGGATATGATAGAAATGATGCTGTGTGGCTTCTGAGACTAGATCACAAAATATAATATGGCTTCTTCTTTGTTCTCTCTTGGGATGTTTACCTTTGGGATGTAGCTACCATATCATGAGGAAGTCTAGGTAACATAGCCACATGTACCTGTTCTAGGCTCCATCTGAGCTAAACTCTCAACTGAGGGCCAACATCAACTCTCTGACATGTGAGTAAATGAGTCTTCATATGATTCCAGAGCCCAGCCTTTTAAGTCCTCCTTGCTGAGGCCCTGGCTTACTCTATCCCATTAGGTTTAGAGGTAATTTATGTGTACGATCATAGAACTGGAACAGAACCCATTCTGTTTCTGAAAGATAGTTGAGGGAAAAATGATTAAAAATAAATTATGTTGTCTTTCTAAAAATTCTATACACTGTATTACATAAGAAGCCTTTATTTAGATCACAACTAGCTATTCCAAGGGAGATGTTTAGGTATAGCAGCCCCCTGTTGGAATAGAATCTGCTTGCTATTAAATTATAAAAATTATCTCAAGATGATCATATCCCATATTCCACTGATTTGTAATCTTAGAATGCAAACGATTTGTAAAAAAATATACATTTAGAAGGATGAAACCCCAAGGAGATGTTTTGTGATAAAATAATGGAATGGGCTACTGGTGGGGGCAGGGTAATATTCATCTGTAAAATTCTTTGAAAAAAACCACAGATTTATTTTCACTACTTTTATTTGGAGAGCAGATGTATATATTGGAACAGTTTTTGAAGCCTTTTATTGCTTTGTTATGGTTTTGGAATGTCCTCAATTTATCCATTACCTGTGAAGAGAAAAGTCTGCATTAAGGAGAAAATCGCTAAATGACAATTTTGATTAATGCGCATGAAGAGAGAAACAGAATTTTACACCTAGAGGTTTCACATCCTACATATAAAACAGAACCATACAATACGGCTTCTGTGGACTGGACTATACTGTGTTTCCTGCTTTTTTTTTTTTTGAAAAGATTATTTACATTGCTACTCAAGACTTTAAAAAATTTATAACATTTTCAATTTTATTTTTAATGTAGTTAGTTTGCTTTCTGAAGAATTTCTCAATTTCCCAATTATCAATATATTCTCCATATAACTGCTTTGTATCCTTGAGACTGAATATGATTTTTGCCTTTGTATCCTCACCCAGCTATATATGCATGTGTGTGTATGTGTGTGTGTGTATGTGTGTGTGTGTGTGTGTGTGTGTATGCATTCTTTATCACCTTTGAATGCTAATAAAAAAAAAGAATCCAAACAAGAAATTTAACAATAGCCACCGTATTCAGCCAGAAATAAGTATCTCCAACTAGAAGGAACTTCTGGAATAAACTCCTACACTAAGACTCCACAATTCACTTAAGACTCATTCACTTATGAACTCTATACATCTATTTTCTTGAAACTCTGTAATACTCAGGTCTACTTATTGTCCATTAGTCCCCAGATACTTAACTTGGTAATATACAGAACTGTACAGGTTAGCTGTTCAAAACCTCTTCTTAAGTCTTTCAAAGCAGAAACAAACACAAATGATAGGCAATATAACAACATAATCTTTTAGGATAAATAATTCTGAAGATAAGAACAAACCATTGTTCTTGTGAGCTCAGTTTAGTTCCAATGGCTCAATCAGGGACTTGTTCTTTTTTTCTATCCCTTCACACACTGAAACTAACATTCTCCCTGGTGCTCAGTTTGTCCCACAGGGAACTCCTTTATTCTATCAAAACTGAAACTGCTTCCCGTCCTGTGTTTCCTGTTTGAATTATGACCCCATGAAATATCCAGTTGTTCAAGCCAGGGAGGTAGGGTACTTCTAAGTCTTTCCTATGCCCCAACCACCAAACCAGTTCCTTTCCAAATGCTGCTCATCTATCTCTGTAATCACCTCTCCAGTCTGCCGCCTTCCCTCTCTACTTGCCACTGCCCTATCCCTGATCTAGACGCTTGGAGCATACATTAGTCTGTCTCCCTGCTCTACTGATGCTGTCATAGCTCGGTATTCACTAGGACATAGAGGGATCTACACATAATGCAGATCAGATCTTTGCTGATGCACTGCTTAAAACCATTCCAAACCTTTCCATCACCTATAAGATGAAATAAAATCTACTCCCATGATATGCAGGAACCTCTACAACTCTGTGTCTATCTTTTCATCTCCTTTTGTTTTTTTTCCTTTAATTGAATGCCCAATATGGAAGCAAAACTTCCTGTGGCTCCCCCAAACACTGTGAGCTTTCTGCCTTTCTGCATTTGCTCATGACTCTGCTTCTACAGATGAACCCTGTCCTTCCTTTACATTTCAGCTCGGCAGCACCTGTTCCAGGAAGGCTTCCCTCTTGTCTTCAGGTACAGTGTTTCCAATCTGTGCACCTGCAAATTGCAGCCACTACTTCCTTCATAGCACTTACTTCATTATACTGATATTTTTTGTGTAGATTTTCATCTCCCCTCTTAGGAGTGTTTTTAATTTTTGCAATGATGGAAAAAAAATCTGTCTTTGTATTACCAGCTCCTATTACAAATACTACACATTCAAAGTCTATTTGTTGACCTGAAGTAAACCGAATCATAGGAACAAACATTCTGGTTTGCATGATCACTGAGCCTGGTTACTGGAATCCAAGCATTCAATAAGTTCTTGTTTTATCTAACTAAATGGACACATTTTGATTCTTTTTTTTTCCTAAAAATAAATAAACTTCATTGGTAAGACATTTTTTACTGGTTAGGCTGGAGAGTGAAAATAATAGCCCTACACTCCTCACAACCTCTTCCCATCTGTATTAGTTTCATATTGTTGTTATAACAAATTACCGCACACTTAGTGCTTAGAACAACACAAAGTTATTATCATATAGTTCCAGAGATCCGAAGTCTAAGATGGGTCAAAAGAGCTATGTTCCTTTGGGAAGCTCCAAGGGAGAATTGTTTCTTTGCCTTTTCCAGCTTCTAGAGGCTGCCTCATTCCTTGGCTTGTGGCTAGGGAGATGCAACATCACATTTTCTCTGGCTCTAACTCTCCCATTTAACTCTTTTCCCTAGTAAGGATGCTTATAATTACATGAACTTGCCTGGATAATTCAGAGTAATTTCCCGATTTCTTTCAATATCCTTAAGCATAATCCCATCACCAGAATCCCTTTTGCCAAACAAAGTTACATTTTTACAGGTTCTGGGCATGGATATCTTTGGGGAGCCATTATTCTTACTGACCTTGCCATCTATTTTACATTGCCATTCATGTCAGTTTGGCTTTTCAACTGGAAGACAGCTCTGTGGATGGGTTTTGGATAGAAAAATGAGAATTTGACACATAAAAAAATGGCAGGGGACATGAAGAGGTACTTCTCCATAGAAGACATACAAATGGCTAACGGACACCTGAAAAAATGTTCGTTATCACTAGCTATCAGGAGAATTCAAATCAAAACCACATTGAGATACCACCTTACACCAGTTAGAATGGCCAAAATCAACAGGGCAGGAAATAACAAGTGTTGGAGAGGCAGTGGAAAAAGGGGAGCCCTCTTACACTATTGGTAGGAATGCAAGTTGGTGCAACCGCTTTGGAAAACAGTGTGGAGATTCCTTAAAAAATTAAAAATAGAGCTACCCTATGACCCTGTCATTGCACTACTGGGTATTTACCCCAAAGATACAGATGTAGTGAAAAGAAGGGCCATATGTACCCCAATGTTCATTGCAGCAATGGCCACAATCACCAAACTGTGGAAAGAGCCAAGGTGCCCTTCAACAGATGAATGGATAAAGAATATATGGCCCATATTTACAATGGAATATTATACCTCCATCAGAAAGGATGAATACCCAACTTTTGTAACAATGTGGAGTGGATTAGAGGAGATTATGCTGAGTGAAATGAGCCAAGCAGAGAGAGTCAAGTATCATATGGTTTCACTTACTTGTGGGGCCATAAGGAGTAATATGGAGGACAGTAGGAGAAGGAAAGGAAATGGGAAGTGGGGTAAATCAGGGAAATCAGGGAGGAAGATGAAACATGAGAGACTTTGAACTCAAACACACTGAGGGTCTTGGAGGGGTGAGGGTGGGGAGATGAGTGAGCCTGGTGGTGGGTATTGAGGGGACGTATTGCATGGAGCATTGGGTGTGGGGCATAAACAATGAATCTTAGGACACTGAAAAAATAAAATAAAATTAAATTAAAATAATAAATAAAAAAATAAAATCCTTAAAAAAACTTCAAAAAAAATGAGAGGTTGAGAAAGAGGGTAAGAAATGGAGTGTATTATTGCTTTTCATTTAGGACCAAGAAATGGTTTGAACTCTTAAATATGGTAAAGAATGGTCAAACTGTGGTGAATACTACTTACTGTTGGTTGGTTGATTGGTTTTCTCTCTCTAATACGATCACTAAAGTATGAGCTACCATGAAGTTCTGTCCATATGATTATAAACTGTTAATTGTTTTTTTCCATACCTTCTGGTTTTTCAAAGGAGGTCTTCACAGTATAGCCATAATGTGCTGCAACAATTAGTCTGAAATTTTTTCTTTTGGATTTTCCATGTGTACAAATATATATCAAGTCTGGTGACTAACTTCCAGGTTTTAACTAATTGATATTTTAAGCTTTATTCTGCAACTTGCTTACAAGGGCATGAGGAGTCTGGTCTCAGCTTGCCTCTCCAGCCTCATGTTGCACCCTTTGCTTCTTGATCTCCAAGCTCTATTAACCATACTCCCCTATTCCAAAGAGTTTGTGTGTCAAGAATGTGTTTTCTTTCATAGCCCAGCAAATTAACTCCTGCTGCATCACCTTATGAATTCAGTTGGCACTTTCTTTCAAATCTTATCTCAATTTGTAATTCCGTGCTCATTTAATGTAATTACATGTTTAACATGTCTCCCTTGAAGTGAAGAGTAAGGCAAGATTCCAACTATTGCCACTGCTATTTAGTATTGCACTGGAGATCCTAGGGGAAAATATGTAAGTAATGGTATAGGTAAATCATGTTTATGGCTAGGAAGATTCTGCAAATATGTCAGTTCTCCTCAAACTGATCTTTGGAGTCAGTGCTTTTACAATAACAATTCCAAGGAGATTTGTTCATGAAAGTCGATAAACTGATTCTAAAATTTTTAATGGAATAAGCAAAGATGAAAGAAGAAGCAACACATTGTAAAAAATAACTATTTTAGTTTTACCTTATCAAGATTTATTTCAATTTGAGATTGATTAAGAGAGTGGATATTAATACAAGATTGGACAAATAGGCCAATGGAACCTAACTGAAAATCTGGAAACAGTCTCACACAGTAATATAAGCCTGAGTATATGAAACAATAAAAAAAAATCAATTCCAGAATGGTCCACGACTTAAATGTGAAGTGCAAAATATGGCAACCTTTAGAATATTTAGTGGAATGTCTGTGTAATTCAGCTAGGAACAAATATGATAAAATGCTAAAACCACTAAATCTAAAGGATATGATCCACCCAGTAAAATTAAAGTTAAAGAATATCAAAATTAATAATTTTGTTCATCAAAATTTATCAGTATCAGAAAAAATAACAAGAGTAGTAGCCAGAATTAATACAGAACTTCTATGACTAAATTATAAAAAAATTAATAATTCAGTAGTAATGAAGGCAAACACAGAAGAGCTGTAACAACAATTACACAAAAGAGTGTTAGATTTCATTGGCAACAGGAAAATATAAATCAAAAGGCAGTATGAATTTATTTCACATCTACTGATGGGCAATAATTAAAATTCCCACAATACTAAATGTTGGTAATGTTATCAAGAAAGAATAATTAGATAAGTTGGAATAGCTCCTTTGGAAACCAGTTTGCTAATACCTTACCAAAACAGTTGAAGTTGAAAACATAAATGCCCTTGAGCTAGCAGTTGCATTCCTAGCATTCTCTGGAAATACTGTTGCGTGTTTGTACCAGGTGTCACATAAGAGACCATTCAGATTAGCATTGCTGGCAAGAGTGAAAGCCAGAAACAATGCAATGTCCATCATTAGAAGAGGTGAAAAGCAAATTGTCCTATGTGCTTACAGTGGAATGCTCTGCAGCAGTGAAAATGAATTAACTGTAATGACACATATCAATATGTATGAATATCAAAATTCTACAGTGCTAAGCAAATATATGACAGAAAAATACATTTGAAATGACTGCATTTACATAAATGACAAAATGGGTAAAGCTAAACAATAGCAAGTATGGGTGAGTCTGTGTCTTCATGTGGTAAATGTTTTTTTTTAAGCAAATGAAAGATAAAAATTTGGGATAGTAGTTACTAAGATGGAGAGAGGGGGATCCTATCATATTAGGGATAGAAGGCTTCAAATCTGCACTGGTGATAGTCTATTTTTTTTTTAAGATTTTATTTATTTATTTGACAGAGAGAGAGATCACAAGTAGGCAGGGGGGCAGGCAGAGAGAGGAGGAAGCAGGCTCCCTGCTGAGCAGAGAGCCTGATGTGGACCTTGATCCCAGGACCCTGAGATCATGACCTGAGCCGAAGGCAGAGGCGTTAACCCACTGAGCCACCCTAGGCGCCCGATAGTCTATTTTTTAAAAGATTCTATTTATTTATTTATTTATGTATTTATGTATTTATTTATTTATTTATTTGAGACAGAGAAAGAAGGGGGAAGAGCAGAGAAGAGGGACAAGCAGATTCTGCTCTGAGCTGGAGTCCCATGTGGGGCTCAGTCCCATAACCCTGAGATCATGATCTGAGCTGAAATCAAGTGTCAGATGCTTAACGGACTCAGCTACCCAGACACCCTGGTGATATTCTATTTTTAAAGCATGGTGGTAGAAGAACATGGACATTTAAAAAAAATATTGTTTAAAATGGATATAGGTTATGTATATGTATATATGTGTGTATGTGTCTATGTGTGTGTGTGTATAATGTATGTGTGTGTGTGCTTATGCACAATGTATTCCACAATAAAAAAGTGTTTTTTGTTTTTTTAAAAAGGAAAGAACACTGGAGAAAAGCATTAGAGACCCAGGTTCATATGTCTCAGTTCAATATCTAACCAGATGTTAGATGGAAAGATGTTTGAGTTTGAGTTTCCTCAACTACAAAGATAGGATTTGAAACAGAAAATCCTTTTTTTTTAAATTTTAATTCAGTTAGCCAACATGTAGTAAGAACATCATTAATTTTTGATGTAACGTTCATAGATTCATTAGTTGCATAAAAAAACCCTGTGCTCATCACATCACGTGTCCTCCCTAATGCCCATCAGTCAGTTACCCCACCCTCCCCCCAACTTCCCTACAGTAACACTCAGTTTGTTTCCAGAGTCTCTCATGGTTTGTCGTGGTTTATCTCCCTCTCTGATTTCTTCCCAATTTTCCCTCACTTTCCCATGATCCTCTGCATTATTTCTTATATTCCACATATGAGTGAAACTATATGTCTTTCTCTGATTAACTTATTTCACTTAGCATAATCTACTCAAGTTCCATTCATGTTGATGTGATGGTAGGTATTCATCCTTTCTGATGGCTGAGTAATATTCCATTCTGTATATGGGCCACATCTTCTTTATCCATTCATCTGTTGAAAGTCATCTCAGCTCCTTCCACAGTTTGGCTATTGTGGACACTGCTGCTATGAACATTGGGGTCCATATGCCCCTTCTTTTCATTACATCTGTATCTTTGGGAAAAATATCCAGTAGT
Organism: Spilogale gracilis; assembly: GCA_004023965.1. Classification (NCBI taxonomy): domain Eukaryota; kingdom Metazoa; phylum Chordata; class Mammalia; order Carnivora; family Mephitidae; genus Spilogale; species Spilogale gracilis. The sequence continues at coordinate 59,124 of PITA01002779.1, read as the reverse complement.
GCAATTGCAGGGTCATAGGATAGCTCTTTTTTTAACTTTTGAGCAACCTCCATAATGTTTTCCAGAGTGGCTGTATCAGCTTGCATTCCCACCAACAGTGTAAGAGGGTTCCCCTTTCTCCACAGCCTCTCCAACATTTGTTGTTTCCTGTCTTGTTAATTTTAGCCATTCTAACTGGTATAAGGTGATAACCCACTGTGGTTTTGATTTGTATTTCCCTGAAACAGAAAGTCTTGAAGGAGTTTTTCCAACTCAAGCTCTTGGTTGTAGTGAGATAGTTTTTCTAGCTTTACTGCAATAATTTTGAAAGGTGAGAGAATAAAATATTTCTTGGAAAAGATACATTATATTTTGATTATCACAGGTGAACTTAAAGAATCTGCAGGCCCCCAAGTGGTTCATCATATTTGGACCTACCTCATTTATGCATGTCTTACTCAGTATTTTCACACTGGTACAGAAGGCACTCACCATGACTTACTGTTTTCTGATTCTGATTTTCCTGTGGCCTAAAAGGAATTTTAAATATATATGCTTATTTTGACCACAGATTTACACCAATGCTAAATGGAGGTGGTTTGAGAGTGATGTATCTATGAAGGTGGCTAAAGAGTCTGTTAGGCACAAGGGGTACTGTGGAAGGGTCTTCCTATGAGTAATAAAGAGAACTAACAAACTACAGAGCCCAAAAGGAGAATAAAGCTGTCACATCGAAGGGTTTTTGCTTTACTAGCAAATTAATTCCTGTTACTATCTGCAAGTCACAAGGCTTTGTTTATGCATGATATTGGAAAACAATTTCTATGTTATAAAGTAGTTTAACATGCTGTTTAGTCTTTGTAAAGTGGTACTGGAGTTTAGCTACAAAATTATTTGGGAATTCTCTTATTTAAGGTAAAGAAGGCTGAATTCTTCTGATTCAGGAAGCCAAGAAATTATCTTTCATACCACACTACTGCTCTAAATACACAATTTAAAAAAATTAACTGTATGTGTATGAAATACAATACATATGACAGTGCATATACTGTCTATCTATCTTTAAACTCTTTTAAAATATTTGAATATACATGAAGAATAATGGCAAGTTGGGAATATAATTTGGGTTTATAAGCAATAAATAATTTAAGAATTTTTTTTTTAAAGCAGGCCTCCATTTTATAGATTCTTCCATCAAGCTACTAAGCTAGAATCTATTGTGGAATTCTTTAATTGTCAAAGCCACATTTTAAATTTAAAAAGGTCAAATGAAGTAATGTTGCAGACAGGTTGTAGATCAGTTGAGTTGTGAACATTATGTTCTGATTTTCCCCATAAACTAGAGGTATTGAGTGTCATGCCAACATCTGTGACCTAAACATAAAGTTGACAAAAATCAACTTTAACGGCTTTTCTCACTCTAAAATAATGTCTAGTTTCAATCTGTGGTTAAAAAAATATGGAGGGTCAAGTAGAGAAAGTCAGGTATCACATGGTTTCACTTACTTGCGGTGCATAAGGGGTAATATAGAAGACAGTAGGAGAAGGAAAGTAAATGGGAAGTAGGGTAATTCAGGGAGAGAAACGAAACAAGAGAGACTTTGGACACAGAAACAAACTGAGGGACTTGGAGGGAGGGGGTGGGGGGATGGGAGAGCCTGGTGATGGGTACTGAGGGCACCTATTGCATGGAGCACTGGGTGTGGGGAATGGGCAATGAATCTTGGAACACTGAAAAAAAATTAAAATTAAAAAAAATATGGAAGGTCTAAGTAATATATGCCTCTAATTTCTAACCATTCTGTGTTTTCCCATTGAACATAGTTTCACTGGAATCTAAATTAAGGTGTTTTTTTTTTAATTTGGTTTATGATGAAATTTTGTTTTCATGTGGTCTCCAATGTTCTTTATGTTAAAGATTGAGAGCCATGAGGGCTTTAGCAATCATCTAATAACACATTTTAGTTTGACATGTATAGAAAATGATCTCCCTTTAATTCCATAGGGTCTCAGTAGAAAATGGAAAAATTGTCCCAGAAGTGGGCTCAAAGGTGGTGGTAGCTTGCATATATGTATTTTGGGCAGGTTGTTGATAGAAGTAAGACACAGCCTCTATGGTTAATTATCTGTGTGTATATGTACATAATAAATGTTTATTGTATTTTTAATTAGATTTTTCTACATTTGAGAGAGATTGCAACCACAGTCCCACAATCTCTTTTCTGATTATTGCCAGCACTGCACTTTGATTCCCAGCATAGCCTGTTCTTTGCCTTTGCTTTTGATTCCAATAGGGAATAGATGCCTTTTGCTTCAGGTCATCACTGTGGCCCTTTCTTATTGTCCTGTTTGTGGTCATATCTCTTTGGCTTTCCTCTCAATTGCTGTGGAGTTGAGCCATCATCTCTTGATTGTATATATGGTAACACAGCTCAGCCGAGTGGCTGTGAGTTTTGTTTCAGGACTGGCAATAGTCCAGGAGTCTGGTTTTATTCCTTGGGTGAATTTTTGTCTTGCTGTTTGTTGATGATGTTGTTCCTAGGTGACCCTAATAAAAATGTCCAGGAATTATGTGTGATGCTGTTGACAGGTCCAAGTCTAACGGCTGCTTATTAGGAGAGATGCCTGACTTTATCTGGTGCCCGATGATTTTGTTGTGGCTTAGTGTTCTGCTGACTGCATTGTTAGGTACTCTTCATGACAGATGCACACTTGGGCAGAAGCTAATGCCATCTAATGCAAGAGCCCCAAAGGGCACAGGACCACCCTCAGAAGGACTGGAAAGCCTTTGGAGGTTTTCTTTAGTGCTCTCAGCTTTATCATTTCTTTTTTCCGCCTTCGTGGCTCATATCCTAATCTCACATACTTAATTCATACTGAGTAGAATAATGTATACAAAACAGTGTAAAGAACTATCCATACTTGAGGTTATCTTTTTTTTCAGTACTGAACAAATCTCCCAGGCTTGACCCTGCTTAGCTTCTGAGATCAGGTGAGATTGGGTGCATTCAGGGTGGTATGGATATAGACAACACTGAACGAACCTCAAACAAAAAGGAATAAGTTGTAATATTTAGATTTCAAATATCAATGACAGAGGAATAATTTTCTACTTTGGAGTCTTCTCTTCATTACCCATTAGTGGTCATGTGGCTATGGATCTTGGTATGATTTTGTAATAAACAGATTCACGTTATGTTGGTTTGTATATGTCCTTCTAAATAACTCATGTTAGAAATAGGGAAGAAGTAGGGAAGGTTATCAGCTGATCTGTCAGCTGATCTGTTTACCTTGGTTCCAGTGGGCACTGGGCATGCATCTGCTTTTTACCTAGGAAAGTTTCAAGTATGAGAGGCTGCCTGTGGCAGCTACTGAAACTCAAGGAAGGAGAGCACTGCAGTCGGAGCGACAGACTCTGTGAATGGGAGAGTGGATGGGGTATGCTTCTTGGAGCCAGAGAGGGTGCCACAGAAGGAAGCAAGAACAGAGCCCTTTCTAAAGGGAGGCAAGTTGAACTGTAAGGGGAAGGGAATCATGTTTAAGTAAGGATGGAGAGAAACTTAAAGACTGGGTGAGAAATGAATGCTTGGAATTCAGTTAAACTGGGAAGGAGATGGAAAAGAAGACTGTTCTAATGCCTGAAAGTAATCAGAAAGCTGTGGAATCTGCCAAAGATATGGCCAAAGCATAGGAGAAGAAAAATATGATAGATATATTTGAGGACAGATATGGGAAAAATAAGAATATTTCCTATTTGTACTCTTCAGCTCATTCAATAAATTGGTTGAACAAAAGCTTATTGAGTAATCATCTTCTAAAATCAGTGTCCTGCATACTGGATCCCTTCTTGGGTATTAATCAAATGATGGTAAATAGGAACAATGTATCTCTACTCCCCACAGAGTAATCACCATGTGAAATCTGTGGGCTGAAATGCCTGCCAAGGAGGGTTTGCATGCATGCTGAAGAGTACTAAACGTTGCCTCCCTGGTCAGAAGTGAACAGATCTGAGCAGACATGGCAGAAAATGGTGACAAGTGAATAAGCAGTATCATGAATGCTTTTCTGGACACCATAAGCCCTAATAATTATAATGTGGCTATTTTGGATTTGTTCAGGAATTGTTTGGAATCTTTTAATCCTTCAAACATAGTGTCAAAAAAATATGTCTGATAATTATAGAAAGGATTATGTGACAGATTATGACAAATTTAGTGGCGCTTGGGTGGCTCAGTTGGTTAAGCAACTGCCTTCGGCTCAGGTCATGATCCTGGAGACCCAGGATCAAGCCTCACATCGGGCTCTCTGCTCAGCGGGAAGCCTGCTTCTCCCTTTCTCACTCCCTCTGCTTGTGTTCCTGCTCTAGCTGTGCTTCTCACTATTAAATAAATAAAATCTTTAAAAAAAATGTCTGATATTTGAGAGTGCACCTGAAACCACTGTTGTAGATAACAAAGAGATGAAGTCAAAAGATGTGCAGGAGGAAAGTATAGTTAAAAATGATGATGATGATGATGATGATGATGATGATGATGATGGTGGTGGTGGTGATGGGCACTTACAACAATTCAGCATTGTTCTAAGTCTACAAAATATGTTAACTCATCTACTTGGATACAGTTGCCTTGTCATAATACTGGCAAGGATTTTCTTAAGTTTTTAATATATCTAATTTTATTTAAACATTTTTATATTTGTTCTGTCCCATAGATTTCCCGTTTGAACATAACTGGTTAGGTTTACTTTTTTCAGTACTGAAGAATTATCACTATTCAGACGTGTTGTGTCATGCTTCTAATTATATATTTTTGAAAGCCAGACTGTTTCTCTACTTCAGAATCACTATTTGTGATATAATATTGCAATACAAACTAGGACTAAAACTGTTACATTCAAGTTTTTTTTTTTTTTTTTTTTAGAGTGCTGTATAGGTTCATTTCATAAGGGAAAGATAGAATTTTTTTTCCTGCTTAGGGGTTTTGCCTGAAAAGTTTCTTTTAAATATTTTGAGAGACTTTTCACCCAGAGGAAGTGTTATTTCATTTGAGGTTTGTGACTCATTTGTTTTAACTAAATATACCTTGATAGTATCATTAAGTGTGTTCTTAAACAATACAGTTTTTCCTACCATCTGTGATAGTTTATTGTATCTACTAGTTACTTAGATGTAAGGATAATTCTTTATTCCAGAATAAAGAATACAGAGACTGAATGGAAACGTGTCTGCTTCACTGCTCTTGGGTTCTGTACTTGATCTCATTGACTTACCATTTTTAGGCCACCAGAATTATATTCTTTGAAATTACGGATGTTGGATCAAATTCTCATGTTGGAAAACAGTCTAAAGTGAAATTAAATGAGCAATTTTGAACAACTTACAATTTTCACACAGGTTCAGATCACCGAAGTGAAAATATTTCCCATAAAATTCTGTAAATTTGCTGAAATTTAATACAAACCCCTATGGTACAATAACATAAACAAATCCTGTTCAGTAAAAAAAAAAAAAAATTCTGAAATATCCTTTCTGGATTTTAACAGTTTCTAGGCAGAAACATCTCACAGATGTGAAAGAATTATGTCCTCAGTTCAAGAGGTTATTTTTAAATAAGTGACCACATTATTGGAGAATGTTAATAAAATTACAGAATCTCAGAGTTGGAAGACTCTCTTAGTTTATACCTGCGATGTTAGTTGACTTCTCTGATTAGTCACAATTGATTCAGCAAGTCCAATGATCAGTTTAGAAGATTTTTGTACTGCTGTGTGACAGATTATGACAAATTTAGTGGCTTAAAGCAAGCCCTTTAACACATTACAACTGCGTAGAAGTCTGGGCTTCTGGATTTTCTGTTCAGAGTCTTACGCTAAAATCAGGGTGTTGTCCAGGGCTGCAATTCCCACTTGGTGCTTGAGATCCTCTTCGAAGTTCATTGTTTGCAGGCAGAATTAATTTCTTTGAGGATGTAGGACTGAACTTCATTGTCTGCTAGCTGTTAGCCAGGGAAGACTCTTAGCTCCTGGAGGCTGTCCTAAGGTTTTGTGACAAGGCTTCCTCCGTCTTCAAGTCAGCAATTGTCCTTTCAATCTCTGACTTTCCCTTCTGCCACAAGACAGAGAAAACGCTCTGCTTTTGAAAGCATTATGCAATTAGGTCATGCTTACAGGAAAATCTCTTTTTGACCATATCATGTTAGCACAGTTACAGAGACAATATCATATTCACAAGTTCTGCTCACACTCTAAGAAAGGAGAGTTGACAAGGGCACAGGTTATGCTGGGGTGGGGGGTTATCTTAGCAATTTGCCTACCACACATTTATATGTACACCAGGGACTACAACTTTGCATTCTGCAAGACTGTTTATACCAGGGATATCTACATTGTGGACAGTGGTCAGGAGTTCTGGCTTGTCTGGTTATCACCATCCATTCCTACTTGATGTTTTGTTCACATATTCCTGGCCTTAAGGTACTTTCTTGAAATTAGACAGCAATCCCTCTTCTTTGATTTTGACGCAGTGCCAATATTCCAGGCTTAAGCTTCTCTCTCCATTTCCACACCACAGACTTCTTCAAGTTAAGTTCGTGGCAAATGGGTATGTTCTAGTTGCATGGTGTTTGAAATAAAATGCCGCATTTTCTACTTATAAAAGATCTTTGGTTCCGAAATTTGTACAGAAACACAGTAAATTTGTCCCCTTCCCTTTTTCGTATAATGAAACAATAATATTTGTTCCTTGATATTCTGGGTTTCTGAGAAGAGCGCATACCTGACATTTCCTGAAATGAGTTTACTGAGCAACAATACATCCTCATTCCGTCTTGTTAATCCCCCTGTATTTTAGTGGAAGGTAAAGTTTTGTTTATATGTAGGATTTGCTCAGTTTTTTACACATGATTTCTAAGAATAGGCATAAGAGCTGTATACTTACCCCTTTTGGCTCATAGGTATTGGAAACACCAACTTGCCAAGGTTTTTTGATGAATTCAGACAAATGCATCTGAATGTTTTCCATCAAACAGGAGGTAGAGGATCAAGCATGGCTTTTCTCTTCGTAACACTTCTGGCAGGAAGCTTTTAGAATGAAATTCATATATTCCTTTTCCAACTTGGTAACCGCAACATCTGTTTGTCTCCATTGGCTTTTGGCCAGTGATCTCCTGTCTTCAGTAGAAGACACCCACGATCACTCTTAAGACCAAATGATGACAAGAAACAAGCAGTCCTCAAGTGATTTTAGTCATGGAACTAATCACTGCCAAAGCGTGGCCTGATTACATCATCTAAATTCGTTGAAAAGGGGCTTAATTCTATGTTTTTCTTTGATTTGGGGAACTAAATTATTGCTAGTACTTATTTATTTCAAAGAGAAAAGGTCAAGAGACTTAGAGTGTACCCAGGAAAACACACTCCCACTTCCTTAATATAGCACAGGATGTGTAAATTTGCTTTTTAACTAAAAGAAACACCAAAAGAATTTAGTTGATTTTCATAAACTCAGAGAATAAAAATTTTAGCTGAAATTAAAAAAATATACAAATATGTTTAGAGTAAACATTTAAAAAATTAAGACACTGTGTTCTCTAAGTTTTTAAAAAAGGGTTTTGTTAGTGTGTAACAACAGAAGCTCATAACTTTACTGTAAAACTCTTGCTACTTCTAAAACTGTAATTTGCAACTATTGGGCAGCACAAGGAAGAGTTCAGGAGAGGCCACTGCATACAAGTTTGGTGGTATCGTTAGCTTCCAACAAGGGTTTGGAGCCTGCCAGGTTATCCTTTGATCAAGGACTCTCTTGGTGCCTCTCACTGGTGACTCTAGTTTTGCTTTGCTCTGGCTGGCCACACCCTGTCCATCTATGGCAGGTCCTTCAGCTGCTGCTGTTGCTACTGTTTCTTAATCTTTTTGGTTTAACTGAAATATCCTAAAGCAAAAATAGGCTGGGCTCTTTAGAAGCAGGAAGACTCTGACTGAAAATCTAGGCTTATGCTATAAAAATTCCTGAGAGCCCCTATGAAAGCACTTTTCCCTTAGATTTCTGAGATGAGGCACTCAGGTCTAGACTTGGCCTCTGTCTCTAGTCTTAGCATCACCTCTGGTGCATCTGCTGCCTATTTCTGTGCCTCAGATTTTTGCTGTGGCCACTCACTTTTCCTCTGTCCCGGACTCAAAATGAGTACCGTCTGTTACTGATACCTCCCAGTTTCTTTCTTGGTCCTGTTTCTCTTCTGTGGTTCTCTCATAGGACATTGGTTTGCCTCTGGCCCAATTCAGGCCTACTAGATTCCTCTCCTGACTTCTCTCCCAGCTGGACTTGTGTTCTATCACGCTGCACTCAAACTGAAGAAAGCTGGGTGAACAAGATAGATGTATTCACCCACAAGGGACTCACAGACTAGTAGCAATAGCAGACTGTCTTTAATCCATTAGAATATCAATCCTTCATGTTCTGATTCTAAATTGTCTAAAATTTTGGAACATAATTTTTTTTTCTGTCTAGCCTTCATATTGGTTATTACTAAATATTCCAACACCAAACTGATTTAAACTAAGGCTAGTTTCTAACCTGGCTATATCTCTGTTCAGGAGTGCTCATTAAATTCAGGGTTAATAGTAAGAAGGCAGGCATTGAATGGATGGATTCAGCTTTAGGCTGCCCTTTGTCATGTAAGTGCCCTGGGCCCTGAGTTTTGACTGTCACTGTTCTTTATTTCCTAAAAACTACCAACCCTGTGAAAATGTCCCTATGTGATTTTGTGTGCTGACTGAAGAGAAATTAGGAAGAAATAAATTAATAGTTGTTGCAGAAGAAAATGCTTCAATATAGGAGCTTGATTTCCTCTCTTTTGAACCTTCATAATTCTGCTGGTAATATTTTCTAGAAAACATCTTAGGAAGTATGCTGAGTCTTAGGGATATTTATGATGAAATCAAATATGGTGAGGTGAAAGGAATTGTCTAGGGACCCACACAAATGGAGGCACACTCATACTCTTGTGTTCTAGGCATTGGGCTTCTTTCTTGGTCTTTCTTTGTTCTATTAGCCAAGAAATGACCAGAGCAGAAAACGTCCTCACCCAATTAGTCAAGCTCCCTATTTGGCGATTAGCCTTGTTTTGAGAACATCTTGTGTATTACCACATTTTGAGGCTCCAATTTGAGCTTTGTTCACCTTTGGGGGCAGTTCTTTCCAAGGAACTGACCTTCTAACTGAGCCAGGAGGAGCTGGGTTAAGCTTTTTTTAGCTGGATGTTACATGTTATATATTTAAAATATTTGGTCACTGAGATCCATATGAGGCAGGGGAGGAGAAAGCTATGCCTTACAGAGCTTCCAAGTCGATTTCCAGTTCTTGAGTCCATAGGTATTAATATACCTATGATTAATATGACTATGACTGTGGTATGCTAAAAATCTGAAAGTCCAAAGCATTGCACATTTTCATAGTTTTCTTTTCTTTTCTTTTCGTTTAGCTTTTATTTATGTATTTGACAGAGAGAAACAGCCAGTGAGGGAACACAAGCAGGGGGGAGTGAGCAAGGGAGAAGCAGGCTTTGCGCTGAGCAGGGAGCCTGATGCGGGGCTTGATCCCGGGGCTTGGGGATCATGACCTGAGAGAAAGGCAGTTGCTTAAGGACTAAGCCACCCAGGTGCCCCAGCATAACTAGTTTTCATTATATTTTATTAAAATTCTTTTTAAATGTTAATTCACAAGTCTCTATGATACTTTAAATAACTTAAAACTATAAAATTCTCCTTTTTTTTGTAGCAGCATAAACAAAGAATATTCCATAACACAGATTTTTATGTGCCTCTGTCATTGTCTTCATCCTTTATTTTATGTTGTTAGGTAGTTTTAGAGAAGGAAAGAACTTTTATATTCACAAACACACACACACACACACACACAGAGGGAAATAAAGGACTTTGACACAACTGTTGAAAGTTGTGAAGAATGCCAAAATCAGTTCTAATCCAGGAGCCAGCCAAATGTCACTTAAGAACAACAGTTCAAACCATTTATACACTTAATTTTCCCCTCAATAATGTGCGAGAACTTAGGGGAAATTGTTAACTTAATGAAAATGAGATCTGTTCTATGTCAAGTAAAAATTCTTCTCAATAAGTTGAAGTATGTGTGTGTAAAATGCACCTAAAATTAATTCAGCATCCTAAAATAGAATTACATTCTATTCCTGAGATGTAAAAATTAAAATGAGTTAAAAAAGTGAATCTGTGCCTTTAGAAGTGACTGAGGCGAAGGATTAAGTTTATTTATTCTCTCCTGAGCCCTCCTGTGTGAGGTGTGTAATCTGGCTTTGTTATTTTCAGCACTGTTCCTTGCAGTACTCATTCTGACAAAAGATATGTAGAATGAATAAATAAATACAAAAAGTATTGTAGAGTGTGATGCTCAGAAGGATTTTCCCTTGTGAATTTTCCAAGATCGTACAGATATTTAGTGAATTTGCTATAAATAGCTTTTAAGCTTTCCCGGTATTAATGTCAAATAAAATGATTTTAGTTACATGAAAGTAAAATGTTTTATTCAAGAGGCTATCATCCTGATGGATTTAAAACACTCATTTCAAAACACATATAAATAACAACTTCTGAAATACAAAATCTTGCTATTTTTATTGAATGTGCATAAGCACTTTTAGATTAAAGCAGTAAGATAAAAATTAACATGTATTTTTAATAGAAAAATAGAACTTAACTTCTTTAACTTTTGATACTAAAATTTGAAACTTCAAATTTTAATCCTGATTATTCTCAAGAATCTGATTGAAGTATTTTGAAAGAAAAAATTCTAATCAATTATGTGAATTTTTTAAAAAACATGATCATATAAATAAATCACCCCCCTTGGATTTGAATTCCCTCTATTAGAGAAGTTTTAATGTAGATTTTAGAAAATAGTTAATCATAATTAGTAAGACATTCTAACATGTGAAATATACCTTGTAGAGTTTAATTTCATGACTTCTTAGTAAAGAAAAATCCTAAAAATTATGTAATTGTTTTAGAAATTCCAAGGTTTTACTATAATAATTTCCAAAACTGAATAAGTTTTCTAATTTTTTAAAAGATTTTTATTTATTTACTTGAGAGAGAGAGAGCACAGAGGGAGAGGGAGAAGCAGACTCATGGCCAAACAAGGAGGCTGATGTGGGGGCTTGATTCCAGGACCCTGAGATCATGACCTGAACTGAAGGCAGATGTTTAACTGACTGAGCCACCCAGGCACCCTCTGAATAAATCTTCTTTAACAAATTTTTCCCCATAGAATTAGTATAACTGGATTTATTATTTCTGACTACAGACTTTCCATAAGATAATTAAAAAAAATGCTTATGGGGTGCCTGGGTGGCTCAGTCGGTTAAGTGTCTAACTCTTGATTTTGGCTCAGGTCATGATCTCATGGTTGTGAGATTGAACAATCAATGTGGAGCCTACTTAAGATTCCCCCCTTCCTCTTCCTCTGCCCCTGCCCCCTCTCTCCCTCTCTAAAACAATAAAAAATAAATTAAAAAAGTTTATTGATGGTAATCACATGGTGAAACCAAAAATGGTTGTATACTTCTACATATCTAAAATTTGCAAACTATTCACCATCTCTATTGGATTGTAATTAATGTATGTACATGTGCAGAGGAAAGTCAGTTACAGAGCTATAAGAATTCTGAGGTTGGATGGGGAAGAACTGTCTTCTAGCCATATTTTCCCTGAAACTAATTTCTAGTAATTGAATGTTGCGATTGCCAAAAATTTGATTTTTTTTTAAATTAAAAGAGAATGGGTATGGTTGAGTGGACATTTGGATATTTGGATATTGTCAATCTTTAATAAAGCTAAGTGAAAGCCTTGAAAAGATGCCATCCTTTTTCCTTGCTCTTAATTGCTCCCTAACCAATAGAAGCTTTCTAAATCATTGCATTGACTATAAAGCTGCTTTAAGTTTCTATATGCAGTAATTAAAGTTTTGTTGACAGTTATTAAGACAATAGATATTTTTCTACAAAGCCTTTAAAATGATTACCAGGTCTTTGATGTGATTTTTTTCTTGATAAAATTTTTTTTTTAAGTAGGCTCCACACCCAACATGAAACCCAGTGTGGGGCTCGAACTCATGAGCCAGAGCTCAAGACCTGAACTGAAATCAAGAGTCAGATGCTTAACTGATTGAGCCGTCCAGGCACCCCATGGCATGATCTTTTAAAGAGAAATTTAAGTTTCTTCTGTAGGTACTTATGTAGAAGTACCTAGATTGCATGAGACCTTTTGCTTTCTGAGTCATTGGACAATGATTAAAATTGTTGTATTTTATGTATCAGCCAGTGGAATTATTGTTACTGTTTACTTCATAGATTTGTTTATGAACAGCCTCTGGAGCAGGCTTGTTCTTCTTGGAGATGCTTGGAACTTCAAGCAAGTAGGTAGTTTGGAGAAATGACTTATAGCTTTAGGATTTTAATGAATTAACAGTGTCCCAGTATGACATCAACTGGATTTTATTTTCAGTCCCATGGCTTGTGAACATGGGGAAAACCTGGGAGGTAGTTTCCAAGATTTCCTTACCCAAAGTGTTCCAGTTAGATTCTGTTAATGGGAGGTACTAAGACCCAGTTTGAAAGTTAAAAGAGAAGGAGAAACCATTATTTTTTAGCAGTAACTGTGAACAGGTGCACAATCAACAGAAGTGAGATTTATGGTGGCTTACAGGTGAGCCCCTGTGATGTGCTGCACTATGACTTGGGCATGTCTTGATTTCATGCCTTCTATCAATTTCCTTTTGCTCTCCCAGACCTTCCCATAGTTACAGAACCCCAAATTCCCTGTATCAAACCCTTTCCTACTTGATACCTATAGGTTTTACATTTTCCTGGTAAAATCCAGAGTGATAACAATAAAATTTTAAAAGTAAGCCATTGCTTCCACAAATTCTGTAATCAGAATTTGGCTAAAAAGTTCCTAGCATACTGTGTGATAGAGAGATTGCATGACTGTGTGTTTCTTTTCTTTCATCATTTTGTTTGGTTGTGTTCCCTAGAAACACACTCTTGGACTAAGATTTCATATAAATAGTTTATTTGGATAATTCTAGAGAGCACTGGAAGGAAAATCAAGAAGTTGTATAGGTCAGGGAAAGAAGCTCATATAGAGAAAGGTTAATTAGCATATGATTGTGGTAGAATATTGGGGTTCAATCATGCTGGAGACCTCTGGGGGGCAGCGTAGAACATACTTCAGAATTATCCTGTCAAAGGGGCAAGAAAACTGGTGTTTTGGTCACCAGTTCCCATCTGTTACTGGTTGAAGGCCACTCCTGGAGGCATTTACTCCCGAGTGTTTATGGTCTGCTTCTCATGCTAGTAGGCCAAACAGGCTTTAGCAGTCAGATAGGGCTTGTAGTAAGACACCATGGTCATGGACAAGAAATTATTAAAGGGCTGTGGGTTCTGAAAGCCTCTGCTGCAACTATGACATGTTAAAAACAAAAGATATGGCTACATTTGAAGGTAAAAATAGTAATTATTGATGGATAAGAACTTATAACTAATCTCTGAGAAACTGAAAGGCGACAGGATCCAACTAAGAAAATAAATGGTAAGCAAGAATCTACACAGGATCCCTTGCAGGGAAGTATTGGGATAAAGGGGGATGATATGGCACTCCACCCAGAAATGTAGTGGTAGCAGAAAATGGGGTATCCCAGGAAGTGGCAAAAGAATTAAATGGGAAACATGGTGGAAAATGCTAGATGGTCTGACTCCTTTGGATTCATTTTCTATCCCCCCAAGAGCCAGGCATAGAAATGTGGTTGTCTATTATCAGGGAGAAGCAAAACTTGAGGAAGGTAGAGCAGCACCCTGAATGGCTGGTAATGTTCAAGAGATCTGGGAACAGCCAGAACCAGACTAGATGGAAAGGTCCTCTGCCTGTAGAATTTCTACCTCCTGGATTTGACTGCTTCCTTTGGGATGATTGCTTCCTCTGGGGTGGTGTTTTGTTTGTTCTTCTATCCGCTCTATTTTCTGCAAAGTAGAAGTTAGATATAAAGCCTTGGTGAGTTTCAAGTTAAAAATATTTTTACTAGAATCTATTCTATTCGTAGTCTTTTAAGAGTGTAAAACACAACGAAGAGAGAAAAAAAATCAGCAAAGAATTTATGTGTACCTCAAAGAAGAGTTAAAAGAGAAATCAGAACACTAAAACAAGTATTACTTATTCTCAGAGACAAAAGAGAAAATATAGCATCTATGAGACAGGAAAAAAGTTATGGACATTAATTAATCATGTTGGGAATAAAAATATCATTGTTGACATAAAAACTCAAGATAGGCTGAATAGCTGCGTGAATGTTCCTAAAGATTAGATTAATGAGCTAAAATATAGAGGCAAGGGTTTCTTCAAGAACAGAACAAAGAAATAAAGGTTCAAGGGTCTAAAAAATATATTAAGAGTTGTGGAAATTAAATCTGAAATTATCATTTTTTTTTCCAGAAGGAGAGGATAGAAAGGATAGATAGAACTCCCAATTGAAGACAAAAAGCCTAAAATTTTCCAGAAATGAAGAGAGGTAAATGTCCTGCCAATAGTATAGTTTGAAAAATAAACGAAGTAAAAAAATGAACAGAAACAACAATGGAAAAAACACTGAGTGGAGTAAAGAGAAAACACTAGAACAAATGACAGGGAGAAAGAGAATAACTGGGATAGATTATTTGAAAGATACAAAACAGATAGAAATTAGCTTGCTTAACAACTACAAGAGACAATGGATTCTAATTTTTAAGTCCTAAAGGAAAAGGAATTTAGACTATAATTCTATACCCACCCAAAGCAGCATTCAAAGGTGATTGTAAAATAAGGGCCTTGTTATATATAGAAGGATGTAGGAAGCTAATTCTCTACAAATCTTCTCTTCAGTACGAATGCTTTTGGAAAGAAATTTTTATCCACAAGGGAATAGTAGGCAGCAAGGAGCTCTGGGGAATAAGCAAATTGGTAAAACTTCTTAAGTGTATAAGGCACCAGATGTCAAAGTCAAAAAATCATTTGATATGCATTTATTATTATATTCCTGGGGATACCCACAGTCGTATTCTTTATTATTTGTGGCGTGGTATGGTAACAGAATAATATGAATGAGAGAAGAGTCAGATTCTTATTTGAATATGGCTGAGTCATAGGCTTTTATTAGTTCTTTCAAGCATGCAGGGGAAGAAAAAAGTGTCAATGGTCTTTTTCTGATTTGACGTACAATGTTTATAAATATTTATATACTTTAAGGGAACACATTATGGCATTATGACCAGGGCAACAAACTGAAATATGTTTTTGGTCATATGTAATTATTTTAGAAATTTGGGATACCCTTTAAAATTGTCCTTTCCTTTTGAACTTGCCCTTCGTATTTATTTGATCTTAGTATTTGAAGTGGAAAATGTTGATAACTGAGGCAAGGGAGCCCACTGTATGGTTTCTCCAGGGCTCCACAGTACCCAGGAATGGTCTTGTATCTGTATTCCCCTAAGAATTGTTGTGGGAGCCTGGCATTTTTAACCAAACTGGTGAGGTTTTTTAAAAGGAGGTAGAGCTTGGCCAGATTTTGGAATTCAGCTTGGTGATAAGTGGTAAGGAGTACCTAACTTATAACCATCCTCATTTAATTACAGGTACTCAGCTACAATGAATTTCTCTGAGAACCACATGCAGTATAGTCTGACTCCAGACAAATCTAACTCTGGACATTTGCTCACAGTTAACTGACTAAGATTTTGGCACTTTACATAAACTAGGCCAATCAGAGGCCCTTCTCTGGGAATCTCGAATTGAGAGTATGAGATACTAGTGTCAGTCTAAACTTGTCTCTCAGTAGAGGAGATAAAGAGCTGTTTTATTTTTTTGCCATGTGGATCAGGGATCAAAGAGCAGTAAAAAAGAGAAAGGAAAAGTGAGAACAAGTTGTCTTCAAATAGTGGTTCAGATTTGTTCTTGAGGCCTGGTTACATTTCTGTCCTTGGATTCAGTGAGAAATAGTCATTATATATATATATATATATATATATATATATATATATGTGTGTGTGTGTGTGTGTGTGTGTGTGTGTGTGTGTGTGTTTTAACTTTTACCTGTTCTATTGGTTCTGTTATTTGTAACCAGTGTAATACTAACTGATGTAGTGGACCAGAGTGGACAAAGATATTCTTGGAATTACATAGGTAGCCCAGTGTGGCTTCAGCAGGGGGGTTTGCAGTAGCAGATAGCAGAGAGCTCTGCAGTCTAAGGAGCTGCTCTTAGGATGCCTTTGCTTAGTATACTTCACAGAGCAGTAATGGAGCACATTAAAGGATTAATCATACTCACCCACTGAAAGGCTGTTTAGAATTGAGTAAATAGCAGGTTTGGTATTACCATCGGCCAAATGCAGAAGATGGCCATTATTAAGAAAGCTGACAGGTTAAAGGGAATGAGTAGAGCAGTAGAAGTGTCTTGATCTTTTCAGGAAGACCTAGAAGAAGAATAGCTATAGAGAGATATAGAAGGGACCCATATTTAATGACAGCTGCAAAATATACTCAATGAATTAAAAAAGGAAATCTTTATTCTCTATCTCACAAAGCCAAAGGGCCATGTGACTAGAGAACTAAACCACAAAGTTTGCCATACCAGGTGAGTTTGACCTCCTTGATTATTGGATGCTGTCCTTTAATTTTTTTTTTTTTTTTTAGGATTTTATTTATTTATTTGACAGAGAGAAACACAGCTAGAGAGGGAACACAAGCAGGGGGAGGGAGAGAAGGAGAAGCAGGCTCCCCGCCAAGCAGGGAGCCTGACACAGGGCTCCATCCCGGGATTCTGGGATCATGACCTGAGCTGAAGGCAGACACCTAATGACTGAGCCACCCAGGTGCCTCTGTCCTTTAATTTTTAAAATATGTCTTGTATAAGCTCTTATTTCGCTTAATATCTACATATTTTGGTGGGCTGGCTGGCTGGTACATTTGACTAATCCAGCTTATTCTTCAGTGGCTTTTGAAAATTTTTTCCTACTTACTTTGGATATTAAGTAAGTTCCACACATTTTTTTTCAATAAGTAAGACAGTTCTAATAAAAATAAAAAAATATATATAATATAAGATAATTATTTGGTATCATATACATGTAAATTAAACACAAAATACATCAGCCCAAGAACACCAAAAGATGTGGGGATTGCACGGAAATGGAGAAACACAGCCTTGGACTAATCATGAGCTTTTCCTGGATTTCCTCTGTTAACATGGAACAGAGGAATGTTTACACAGGTCCTGGAGGAGCTGACCACTTTGGAATAATGGAGAGAAAGAAGTGCATATATGTATTTTAGATAGCTTTGTTCTGAATTTTGATGACAGTTTGATTATTGTAATTCAAAATACTCAGTGGAAATTGTTTTATTATTCAAATCGTTGACAACTTCATTTTAGTATTTTATTAGGTTTAAATATTTGGGATCTGAAAGGCAAAACGATACATAAGCTAGCACATTCTATGACTAAGCTTTTGTTTTGTTTTGTTTTTTTACCTTGCTCACAAAAAAGGGTTAGCCATTTATCTGAACAGACATGAAAAGGAAAAAGAGATTGCATGCTTTTTGTTTATACTATCCTAAAAATAGACACATGTACACACTGATACTGTAAAAATAAAATATTATTCCCATCTGAAATTATAGACTATATTTAAATATATATTTTTAAACAAATAATATATTAATTTTCTAATCTGGAAAATGTGCAAAGACATATTCAAAGTGATGGAAAGAGGCAAAGTTATGGGTCAGGAACAAAGAAATAAATAATAATGAACCCATATGATATTTATGTGCCAAGCCTTGTTCCAGGTGATTGATATATATGGACTTATATCATCACAATAGCCCTATGAATCATATACTGCTGACAGACCCATTTTATGGATGATGATGAAACATGGAGAAGCACTAAGTTGCCAAAGGTCACACAGTCTGGATTTGAAGACTAAGGGCTGATCTTTTATTTAATAAAACAACTCTGTGAAAAGATCAACTTTTCTTAGTCATTATTGTCTTCGAAGAGAAAGAGAAGGGAAAGAAGTGGAAATAATGTTATCAAGCTGGACACAAACTATGCTATATACGTGCATATCTTTCAGCTTTTTTAAAAAAATATTTTATTTATTTATTGAGAGAGAACATGAGTGAGAGAGAGCATGAGAGGGGAGAGAAGCAGACTCCCCCGGAGCTGGGAGCCGGATGCAGGACTTGATCCTGGGACTCCAGGATCATGACCTGAGCTGAAGGCAGTGGTTTAACCAACTGAGCCACCCAGGTGCCCCAAGCTTCTTAACAACATTCTAAATTGTGTTTCATCATCCCTTTAAACAGTACCATGCAGCTTAATTCGCTAGAAATTTGGTTAAACTCGTGCAACTAGAATCTGGTAGAATTAAGTTTAAAATCCATATTTTACCATTATTTGATTGATTCATCTAAAAAATTATGCATTTACTATGTGCCAGGCATTATGTTAGATATTATAGACTCAAGGGTAATAAGTGCTCTGAAGGAGAGAGTTAGAGGATGCTAAAGGGAATATATTGGGGAGTTTGGTCTCATCAGTCTAAGGTAGGAAGGCTTTGATGAGGAAGGGATGGTGGATTTGGCTCTGACAGTGAAGAGGCCAGTGCAGTCTGTTTCAGGCAGGTGCCTTAACTTGCACAGGGAAAGCTTCTACGCCAAAGGAGGTTGGGAGTTTGAAGTTAACGGAACAGAGCCTTCTAGGCTTTTGGCCATTTGGTTAGAATTTTGGTCTTTATGCCAAGAGCAATTAGAAGCTATTGAAAGTTTCAAAGCTGAACTTTGTTTTGAAAACAATACTCTTCTTGTAAAACACTCACCTGATTAAACACATTTTCTATTTGCAGTTTTTTATTTAGAGAATGAAAGAAAGAGTGCTTGCAAATGTGAAGGCAAGGTGGGGGGGAGGGGCAGAGGGAGAGAGAATCTCAAGCAACCTCCCTGACAAGAGAGCAGCCTGTTGTGAGGCTCAAGGTGAAATTTCATGACCCTGAGACCATTGACCTGAGCCAAAATCAAGCCTGTAACTTAACCGACTGAGTTACCCGGGTGCCCCTCTATTTGCTTTCCAGCTGGTGGTTATATGTGCACTGGGAAAACAAGGTAGCTAGCTTATGTTCTTATCCTTCTCAATGTTTCCAATTTTCAGCCTTAAGTTTATAAGAAATAAAAAATGAATTAAAAAATTTCACCTCAATCTTTGAAAGAAAAATTCCTTAATTCATACCTTGGAAAAGAAAACAAAAAACTAATAACGCAATGTTAATGAAGATTTCTCTTACAATTAAATCTTTCTTTAGCATTTCCTGTCTGCCTCCCCAGTCATCAGACAGTTGGACCTATCTTTTATACAATGAACATTACTAATTTCCTTTAGTCCTAGTGGGAATTATGTGTTTACACCAAAGAGGAAAAAATATCTGAAAGGTTAGTGACAAAATTGTGAAATACAGTTGAATGGATAAAATATTAATTTATACATATTTATTTTTGAAAAAAAGAAATTGAAGCTTTCTGCTTAAATGTTTCTATTTCAGGTGTCAAATTTTGAAAATTTATGATTGAGTTATTTTCATTTATTTGATAATATATAATATTGACATTCACATAGGATGTATTTTTCAAAAAATAAAATTTCTCTTCATCTTTAGAAGAGACTTCTATGATATATCATTTCAGTGATATAACAACTAGTTGACCTTAAGTTCCAAATGGAGGTCAGAATATTAATTTTCCAATTTCAGAATTCCTAGCAAAGAATGGTAAGTTTATACCAAAGAAAATACCACTCCAAATATAGGAGAAATAAAAAGATAATGTAAATATCATCAATAATGAGCTTAAGAATTACTTTCATTGTATCATTTTTATGATCCATTTCCTGTTGTCTATGAGTGCCAAAAATATGTTTAAGCATGATATGGGCAGAACATTTACTACTTGGTGGAAGTTATAATTTGTATTTTGTGGAACTGCACAATGAAAAATGAATGATTTAATATAAACAACTGGGTGTTTTTGGGAAATGATTAGAATAAAATGCTTGCAAAATCATGTTAACAGCATAAAGTTAAGACATCAAAAATCAGATATTGCTTTCCTAAAGCTAGCTAAGTAAAAGAAAACTGCCTGAGTCAGATCTGAATAAAAATCTTTGTCTCTAGACTCGGCCTGAAAACTTACTTTTTCTTTAATTGCTGAAGTATTTCATGTAAGAATAAGCTACATCAGATGTTAAAGTACCTGCTACTCTTTTTTGCCCCCTCCCACTCAGGAATAAATAGATATAGTTCACAACATTACTTAGGTTTGTGTTCAAAGGAAGTAAAAAAGAATATCTTTAAGGATATTTTAAAAGACATTTCAAATCAAATGTAAGTTGCATCAATTTTTGTTTGATTTTAAGTGCGCAAAAATCTGCCATTGAAACATATTTCACCTCTAACATTAATAACATTCAAGAATTTAAAAATAGTTATACTCTGTAACTGTAGAAATATTAGTCCCTTGAAAGATCTCTTCATTTACAAAATATTTCTGTTACTAGTATCAGACATGGGGACTCTACACCAACTGGGAACTTAGGAAATTAGTTATTCACGTAGAAATTCCCCCTCATAAATTTTGGCTGCCTTCACTGAAGGCTATCATCAGAAGTGCTATCAATTTTCACTTCTCCTTCATTCCCAGGCTGTCTTGCAAAAGAAAAAGGAGGAAGAAAAAAATAATCTAAAGGTTAAATGACTCTTCCACAAATTCACACTCAATATTAAAACAGGAATGTTTTGAGGCCACATAATACCCTTTCCCTGCAAAAACTAAAAAAAAATTGGCAATGATTATTGTTAGTCATAAAAACACAGACCTAATTTCCTATACATTTGCTGGAACATAACTGGTCTTTAAGAGAGTGAACGTCAATAGTGTGTGTAGAGCACTAGAGCCTCTAGGGCAACATCACTGGTGGCTTCGCTGTGGTGGCAACACAGTGGTTCAGTTTTTATCAATGTATGCTGGCCTCTCCCACCTCCTGCTGGAGAGTTTCCATCACCCCCTTCACCCCACCTAAGTTTGCTTGGTAGATAATTACAATCACACTGGGATTCCTCTCCTGAAGGCTTTGGGATCTCTATTTGTGATTAAAAACAGAATTTTGATGTTCCACAGGGAGGACAATAGAGATAGGAAGGGAAAACAGAAGGGGCTGAAATCAGAGAGGGAGCAAACCATGAGAGACTTTGGACTCTGGGAAACAAACTGAGGTTTCAGAGGGTAGGGGCTGGAGGATGGGGTGACCAGGTGATGGATATTAAGGAGAGCAGGTGTGATGAGCATTGGCTGTTACATGAAACTAATGAATCACTGAACACTACATCAAAAACTAATGATGTACTGTATGGTGGCTAACTTAACATAATAATAATAATAATAAAAGAAAACAGAATTTTGAGAGCATTTATACCATGTCCTTAGAGACAAATGGCTCTGCACAAATACTAAAGTATTATTGAGGAAAAAGTCCTCACCTTTAGAAGCCAGTTATAAAGACCTAATTATTCATTTCCTTCATCTATTACTTTCAAGCGTTCATCTTTCTTTATAAATATTGTTGTTACAATGTTAATTTTAAAATTTAATATTCAGCTTTCAAGAAGATCAAAATAATATGCCAGAGTTCAGTGGAAGAGGAGAGAGAGATATGTCAACCAAGCAATTAGACGTTTAGAGCAAGTTACCAGTGACACATATAGTCACCAGGTATAACATGTGTTCTAAGGGGATGCTCTTACCCACTCCATTTTATTTGTCCTATTTAACTTACTTTATGTTAATAGATTTAAGAGATGGAGGGGGCACCTGGGTGGCTCAGTTGGCTGAGCAACTGCTTTCGGCTCAGGTCATGATCCTGGAGACCCGGGATTGAGCCCCACATCGGGCTCCCTGCTCAGTGGGAAGCCTGCTTCTCCCTCTCTCAGTCCCTCTGCTTGTGTTCCCTCTCTAGCTGTGTTTCTCTCTGTGCAATAAATAAATGAAATCTTAAAAAAAAAAAAAAAGAGAGAGAGATGGAAAAATAGGGGCGCCTGGGTGGCTCAGTCATTAAGTGTCTGCCTTCTGCTTAAGTCATGATTCCGGAATTCCAGGATCGAGCCCTAATCTTCTGCGTTTATTTCCTTTCTTGTGCTCATCATTAAATAAGGACATTCTTCAGAGTCCTATCTTCTGTCCTTCTATTCATGACAGGGCTACTTGGTAGGATTTAGCAATGACCTTACATACTCCTCACTTGAAAATCTAACCGCTGGGCCAGACTTACATGTCTCATAGCCTGGAGCCAGGATGAGGCTCTAATTTCAGCAGCATAGCCCCACAAGGACATGCAGAGACCCTGAACACCGAGTGTGCCCTTGGAAAATAGGCTGAAGGTTTAACTGTGGTACAATGACAAAACCGCAATTCCCGTGAGTATCCTTGTGGGTCTCGAGTCCAGGCGTAGGGTCAGCACCACACCAAGTCTCAGAAAGGACTTCCTTACATTGACACTGGGTTTCAGAGTTTGTGATCTGCAGCCCCTGAGATGAGATGGGCTACTCCCATACGTTTCCTCGTTCTTTTCAGAATCAGGAGAATGGGTAGTAATCAGAATTGTATGTAAAAGACATGGGGCCAGATCTGGAGAGTCAAAGACAGAGATCCAGAGGTACAGAATAGATGGCAGGCAGGAATAATTCTAAGGGAGGCTAAGCAGGACAGCATCCTGCTAGATGAGACATAGGATGGGGCACATGTGAGTGCTGGGGGTCAGAAAAAGGGATTATTTTATCCGGCTAGGCAGTATGTGGTCAGAGCACTTTGTCCTCATCACCTTGTCTCTGTTTCTCTTTATTAATTGGTGAAATTCTCTTGGCTTTTTTCTACAAAGGAAGAAAACAAAACAAAATTCTTTCCAAAGTAACTTTTAGAAATATTTGTGCAAAGGATAAAAATGAGATGAAAGTATGGATTTCCAGCTATATGACAAGTTGATGTGTTAATCTCAACACAAATAAAAACAGAAAGTCTCTATATTTTACATAGTTCTTGTCACTATTTTTGATGAATCAACTTTGGATTGTTCATTTACCCTTTGAAGAATAGCATGCCATCTTTTTCTTTTTTATTTGTTTGCTTGTTTTAATAAAAAATGATTTTAGAACTGTGTGGCAATGGCAGGAGAGTGATTCTTCTTTTCACAATTTGGTAATTTACTTGTAACTTTATAGAAATGGCATTAATAAGACTAAACAACATATTTTAAAAGAAGTTGAATCAACCAAAGAAGGAATTTGCAGATCATGTTGGCCCTGTCCTCATTCCCTCTCTTTTTGGACATAATATGATTGATAGAGGAGTGGGGGCAGGGAGGCTGGATGTGGAAGAAATAGCAAAAAGAATAACAAAAAAGGCTGAGCTCATCTCCAGCCTGGGCTGTGTCTTAGCACTGATCACATTTATCAGAGTTCCCAAGTGGGGTGGTGACAAATCTTTTTTCCTGGCTCCTTGCCTTACACAAGATTAATAAATAATGAGCTCAATATTTTAGGAAAGAATTGTTTCATGATCATATCTTTCTAAAACATTTATTTTGGTTACTAGCCATTATTGATTTTTATTTGAAACATAATACTATGATAGGTATCTACATCTGTATTTATAAATCTTGGATGGAAGACAGTGTGACACGGCACACATATGCATAATATACATCTATCTACATAAATACATTGTTACACACGTGAATGATAATCCTTTTCTTTTTTAAAAAAAATTATTTATTATGACAAAGAGAAACACACAGAAAGAGAGGGAACACAAGCAGAGGGAGTGGGAGAGGGAGAAGTAGGCTTCCCACCGAGCAGGGAGCCTGATGTGGGGCTTGATCCCAAGACTCTGGGATCATGACCTGAGCCGAAGGCAGAAGCTTAACGACTGAGCCACCCAGGCGCCCTGGTAATCCTTTTCTAACACCAGCTTACAGTTTTATTCTTCAAAGTATTTATTTTGATTTCATGGCTTTGGAAAAGATACCTTGGAGAATGTCAGTTGCAGAGAGTTTTTGTGAAAGTTAAGTCTTCTGATTTCTCATATCCAATAGTAGAAAGCACCGTTTATGGGGTAGGGTGGGGAGGAGTGGGCAGAAGTAGATGGAAGTAGAAAGTTGCTCTAGGCACACCTTGTGAGCTGTCCTAGGAAAGGAGATCACAGATAAGAACACTGGTTTGAGAGTCATCTTGTCAGTCCAGTCTTTCTCAGAGAACAACTGCCACCATTTAGAAATCAGTTATCTCCTTACTGATTTATTATCTCAGATAAAATGATCACAGTTCTCTTCCTAATGAGCAGAAAAGTTTTTGTGTATTTTTTGATGTCAAAGGAGCAGAAGTAGCCAAAAGCATAGATAAATGCAATTATGTAATATCTAGTGAATACCACTGTGCATCATAAACATTAAGTTCATGATAACTTTTATCCAAAAGTGGGATTAATTTGACCCAAACCAGATGAATGAGGAAAGCAGCTACTGTGTAAATAGTTCACTTGTTGCTTTTCCAGATAGAAAACAAACTAGCTATTAATCTTTTGGGACCATTAAAAAACTCCAAACTTTTATAGTTTTG
The DNA here is from genome assembly GCA_004023965.1 of Spilogale gracilis. NCBI lineage: Eukaryota > Metazoa > Chordata > Mammalia > Carnivora > Mephitidae > Spilogale > Spilogale gracilis. Next base: position 34,378 of record PITA01002779.1, on the reverse strand, counting down.
TCAGGATAACATTAAGTTTTGGAATCTTTAGAATGTAATATTTTCCAAAGATAAACTCTAAAATGTTAGATGAGTGAATAGACATGTAAAATATTTTAAGGGATACAGCAGCAGATTTCTTCCTACACTTTTTTTGAGTTTTAGGCTGGGACTGTCTTCTCCCAGCCCCTGTAATGCTATTAAGCTGTTATATTTAAATAGGCATAAAGAGGTATTTTGTTTTGTAGACTCAGTGTACCATGACATGTCCACATGGAAGAAGGAAAGTCTTTGTGGTATTTGTTTCAGAACACCATTTTGTGGCTACAAATCCATTAACTACTCTAGCAAAAAACAAGCAGTGATGTTTTCAATGAAAAATGCCGTTATGTAACCATCGGCCAATATATAAATGATCAGAGTGTCCTAGCCAGGACCTTTAGCCTGTTTTTAGGCCCCTCACCATGCCATCCCTTCATACTTGGGATGGTTAAGACCAGTGAAGATGAAGAAAGAGAGAGAAAGAAAGGAGCAGAGCATCTTTTTAAACAAAATTTGAATCCCTTCCCCTCCAAAACAAAATTCTTTTTGCAGTATTTATCCAGCAACTAATTTTCTATTTTCCTCTCATTTTCTTTGCACTAAACTTCTTCTCCTTCAAGTTCAGTACTTTCCAGGTATATAGACTTGCGCACCTTTTCAGACCTTTTTTTGTGTGTGTGAGATTTGACCTCACAAGGTTGTTGTGATGGTTCGGTGAGATGGTGTGTAGAACATAGTCTGAGCAGAGCCTGATGTGTAGGAAGTATTCAGCATGTCAGTACTGCTTTAAGTAGAATCATCTATTTTTTGTCTGTTTCCTTTAACTTAAGACTGTCTTGACAACTTTAAATTGTTAATCAACTTCTTTTTTATGTTCCTTTATGGAAGAAATATCACACCATCTTTTGATCCAAACAGAAAGAATGTGAGATAAATAAATAAAAGAGGGAGTAATTGGGGATCCTTCACTTAACTAAATTGATATTTTATATAAAGGTTGAGGTTTTCGTTTAATTTTTAAAGTTACCAAGTCAGTCCTTTTTAACTATTGATGCTCATAATAAATTGAAGATCATTCTGCTGGAAAATTTATTATGTCTTGGTCAATGACGTCTTTGAAATGAAGACGTCATGAAATGTCTTCATGTATCATCATCATCAATTCTTTGTGCTTCCTGACATCGAAATGAACAAAAATACACATCAAATTGTGTGAACTAGAAAGGGACTTCTGTGGGTGAATAATAGGCATTCACAGAATCAAAGATCAGCGAGGCCATGAGGGGACCCAGGATAGGTCATACACCCAGTCTTTTATGTTTACTTTTCTTTGTGTGTCAGCTTCTGTCTTGCTGTTCTGAAGACATGTTTTACTCCCCTGGCTTGGATTTGGTCCTCCCTGCTTGGCCATGGTATGGGGTCTTGGAGAAAAATGGCTGCCAAGAGACTACCACTAAAGTGGGGGTCAGATCTCTGAACTCACCCAGAAGGTCTCCACTGGAATAGACTTTTGCATGAAATAAATTATACTATAACATCAAAATAGGAAATCTTTCAATGTCATACCTTAGAAAAAAAATCCTAGTAGAGTAATAATAATACTGTGTATAATCAGTTACATATATTTTTCCAAAATGAAATGGACTCATTTATATACTGACTGAAAACGTATGAGATTCATTGTGTTTTTGATGATTCCATTTTGAAAAGGATGCTCAATACTGTTTAACATTTATTTTTAAAGCCAAACAAAATATATAAAAATTACTTGAGTTTTAACAGTGGGCCAGAAAATGAATGGCAAAATTCCTATAGATTTAATAACCCTCTATATTTCAAGTTGGTCCTTTGGTCTTTCAAAGAGAATTTTTGCTCATAGAGTAGCTACAGTAACTCACACATGTAAATTACTGCTTGGCCACATCTTTAGTCTGCCCCCAAATTGTTTCTGGAGGCATCTTAAGCTCTTCTGGCTTGATGGAAATTGGCAGTCAAGGCAGCAGGGAGCTGTTGTGGATTTGTCTGTTGAATTGGGGCCAGAGCTCCGTCCTGAATTAGGTTCATTGACAGTGTTTCCCTCACCACTCATGCTTTCTCAGACTTTAAGATTTTAAAGGTTCTGCTGGATGCAAAGAGCATGAATTTGGGAAATGAATAGAGAAGTCAAGACCTGGGAGACTAAGTGAAAAGAAGACTGAGGAAAAGAATCTTTAAAGTTTAGGAGTTTGGAGAAGTTTTCATTAGTCTGATAACATTTTAGCACTTTAGCTCATAACCCAGAAATATGTGTATGTACATATTTGTTAAAAGAAATGTATGTATGCTATATAGATAATAAAGCACCTGGCATTTTACCTTTGATTTTTTTTTTTTTAGTGTCACTTATAGTTTGCAAATAAACAAAATACAGTGTCCCTGGCTAAAATTGCTGATATGGATTTAGCAATGTTTATTAGAAGACACAGGTATTTGGTAAGCACAGCATTAAACAAATTGGCAGACAGAGCTTCTACAGTGATTTATTTTGCATATTGACTTAATTGATGGTTGATGTCAGGAAGCACAAAGAATTGATGATGATGGTACTCTCAGTCACCGGGGCCTAACTCATGAAGAATCTCTCACCAGGCATTTTAAGAGGCAATTGTTCAGAAATACCCAGGCAGCCTTGGAAGTATCTTGCATTCAATGATTAGATCTGACATTTCTCTTTACGATAGAGCTTATTTTCAAAGAACAAGAGATTTCATAGTTTACCCCGGGCTGCCGTGATCTTTGATACTACGTATATGATCTTTCAGAACTTCACAGGTTTGGTTTCTTTAATCAAATTTTTTATTCTTCTTGGACAAAAGCCAAGTCTCTGTAGGTCTCTCTGTCTTTTCATTTATAATATGAGCTTGTAAAATGAGAAGATCTATAATCTTAAAAGGTTTTGTTTCCAGATTTAAGAGCATCTAGAAAACTGTGCATATTAACTTAGCCTGTCTGCAAAGACCTGTGGAGGGAGGCGGTAACTTTTGATTTTGAAAGTCAGTAATTGTACATGCCTGGGGTCTCACTGAAAACTGAAAGTAGAGGAGACTCTGCTGCAGGGGGTCATGGAATTGAAGGTCGTGAAACAAGAAAACAAAACAGGGACCTTGAATTTAAAAGAATTATGTGTTGTATTTTTCCTATGTATGTTTCCTTTTGTATTGCCTTTAAGATTTGGTTCTAAGAATAAGCCAAACTGTGGGTCTTATTTTTCGTGCTTGTTTCAGGCGTTCTTAGACATTGGGTTTGTGCCTGAATGTCAGTTTTATTTAGCAAAGCCAATATAGGGGTTTTCCTAGAAAGCTTCCATGAAGGGAAAATGTTATAATTTTAGGTATTTTAGCACATATCAATTTTTTTTCCACAACCTATAGTCGCTCTAGCCATGTCTACATATCTGGCACAGAGGAGGTTCTTTAAAAAGTGTTCTTGAATATATTAATTCTATTCAGAGAGAAGTGTCTCAGTATTTGACTAGAATACAATTCTAAAGGACTGGAGCCTGGTTTTAATGACTGACTCTGATGACTACTGCCCTAGGGGCTAATTGGGTTGTTTGATTTATTTATAGTAAGCAGGATACATTTCTCCCCCAATTAACCCTGTTTTGAAGAAAGGCTGACTTCTCTTTGTTTTAGCTTTGTTCCCTCTCTTTTGCCTGTTGCTTCTGTTGTCTCTCTTCTTCATGTTCTTCTTCCCTTTTCCCTGGTGTTTTATTTTCCCTCTGTTTTTTCTCCTCTTTCTCCCTATTATTTTCATCTTCTTTCCTTAATCTCTTCCCCTTTTTTAAACAGTCATAAGGTGGAGCGGATATTTTTTATAAGGAGGTACTTTCTTCGAACATACATTAAGTTAGTTTTACTTTTAGCAAATAAAATGCATTTAAGATATTTCCTAAATCTTAGAAAAACCTGTTTTCCATTTTTAATCCTTTTCTCTTGGAATCGTTCAGTTTTCCAGACATAACAATCTTGTTAGAATAGACGTAATGAGTATATGTTTTATGGGGAAATGCTCTATGATTTTATACATTTAAAATTACTGTTTAGAAAACAGTACATCATAGAGAGTGTCCTAAAAACCAGAGAAGTGTTAATTTTAGAGAGTAATAAGCCTAAACTACAAAGATTCCAAGCTACTTCATTAACACAACAATAGCACATATTTTCCTTGGCACTAGCTCACTAGTTTTCTAATAAATTATTTCTAAGGGAGTAAATCCATCATTGGTTGGAAAGAAAAACTAGTGTTTTACTTTCTGTAGTCCTTTTCAGTAAGCAGGTAGATGGAAGCACAAAGAAATGGATAGATGGAAACCGGAAACAAGAAATAGCAGTTCCCCAAGGTGAGAGAAGAAACACAAAGTATGTCTTTCGATATACCTCAGACCTCTCACAGTGCTGTCAGACTTGCACAACCCACCAGGTTTCTCAGAGATCAATACCATCTGGTTCCCATTTGATTTAAGCAGAATGGAGAAGAGAGTCCAATGCCAGGGGAGAATGCTAGCAAGATAATGCCTTGTCATTGAATTCATCTTTTAGAAGTTTGGTGGCCCCACATATTATTATCCACAGATATTTTAGGTGTCTTAAGTGCAATTTTCCACATGACAGATGAGAATCTGTCACCTATAACTCCAACTGTAGCAAACTCTATGGAAGGACATAGCATAACTCTTTTCTGTCTACCACCCATTGAGGCTACATGGGAAATATCATTTGCTATTTTAGGAGAAATCCACTTTAATTAAACAGTCTTCAAGTGCTCTTCCCTTGGCTCCTATGACACTTCATTCTCTTCATTTCTCTCTCACTATTCTTTGTGTTTTATAATAAATTCATTCTTAAGTTTTTACTAATTTCCATTTTGCATGGATCAGTGGATCCTTCATTAAGATAAAATTTTCCCCATCTGATATCTGATGAACTTTGTATTAAATTAACTCAAGGATACAGAAGACAGTGAGGTAAAGAAAATGAAACTAGTGCTGAGTTGCATGTTCAAGTTGATGCTGTGTTGGGTCAAGGCTGATGAAAACTGAATTTCAGTGTTTTAATGCACTAAAAATTGGAGTTTTATTTGAAATCTCTAAAAGGCAGCTGGATACACTGCTTACTTCTTTTGGAAGAGGAAAAGAATTTGAAGGGAAAACATGAAGGCATACAACATTATATTTTTTTATGCTGAAGCAATTCTAAAAAAGTAAAATGCAAATGACCACAAAGGATTATAATCTGAATACCAGGAATAGCATTTATCTGTTTGGATAGATAAACATAAGCCAAAGAGCAATATTTCTACAAGATTTTGCCGGGGAGCGATTACTTTGGAATACTTTTGAAATACGATTATTTCTTAGGACTTTCTTTATTCCTGCAGAGGGCCAGGTTGCTGTTCCCTTTCTTGGTGATTTACTCAAATACTCTGGAATCTTTCTGGATCTCTTTCTTGCTCCATAATAAAAGCTGTTGCTTTTGCACAAAATTATAGCTTTAGAGAATACGTGTCATGGATAAAAGAAATGGAGATAACATGCAGAATAGACATATTAGATGGAGTAACCGTAAAGTATGTTCATAGTTGTAGTTTGAAAGAGAGACTTACAATCCATCTAGCATTCATTTTTCAGTTATTTTGTGGCAGATGTTGTACTCAGTGCCTCCACATAAATTGTCCCATTTCAGTTCAAATCGACATTATTACACAGACATTATTGATCATATTTTTGCATTATTTCATTTTTGAGATGGAGAAATCCAAGCATGAAGCAGTTCAGTAATTTTCTGAGGATACATATATATGATGAAATGGTGGGGCCAACATTTGAACACGGGTATACTGACCTCAGGGGGCTTACTGAAACACTCAACTCACTACTTCCTTTGCTTTGTGTGCCTCTAGCCAAGACAAGAAACACTGACCAATGGAAGTCATAGCAAGGCAAGTGCAGGCTAAATATAAAAAATAAAGTTCTAATGATGAGATCTATACAGAAGTAGAATGGAGTGTGTTGGAAATGATTGTGTCCCCTTGGTTGACGTTCTGTTGGAGGTGTAAAGAAAACTCACTGGAAATGTTGCAGTGAACATTTTTACCACAGGGAAAAGTTAAATTATTCTTAAAACTCTTTTTCTTCCTGTCATGGAGTCTATGATTCTTTGAAAAAAATTCATGGGGATATGTCTATTCTAACCTTGCCATTAACGGTAACTGTCTCTGAGGTGTCTCATGCAAAATGCTACCTAGGCTCATCTTGACTGAGTCTAGCTCTCAGTTTCCTTTACAAAAATATATGATATTGGCAAATGGAATCTGAGCATGGAAGAGGAAAGATAATGTACTTCAGAGCATGAAAAGAATATAGAAAAAGACCAAATGAAGAAAAATAAAAGGCAGAGAATGGAAAAGGCTTTCTTCTTTTTACTGTATTTTAGTTATTTGTTTAAAGATTTTATTTATTTATTTATTTAAGAGAGAGAGAGAGAGTGAGGGGGGTGGAGGGAGAAGCAGAGGGAGAGGGAGAATCAGAAGCAGACTTTGCACTGAGTAGAGCCCAACAAAGGGCTCGATCTCTTGTGACCGTAAGATTATGACCTGAGCCAAAACCGAGAGTCAGATACTTAACAGATGCTTAACAACCAGGTACTCCTCTCCTCTTTTTAAATTAATAATGTAGAATTTCTTTAAAATTAAAATGTATCTATATATAGATGTTTCTTAGTTTGTAAACATATTAGCTTTTAACAAACTGTTTGCTAGACTTGTGTGTTTTTAAGTTCAAATCCAGAATATATTTTTATGAAATAGGTTATTAAATGAGTTCTTCAAAGGTTTGTAGTTTTACATATTCTATCCCATGGTGTCTCTCTTTTCAGGAAACTTTTTATAGAATTGGTTGGTATTGTATATTTTGTTGTCAATTGTAATCTACATATATTGTTTGAATCATGGGATCATATAAAAGTTACACTTGTGATAAAAATTTTATCAGTGATATTTTACCTAACTAGCCTTTAATTTCTTAAATTCTTGTGTTTCTCCTGAATTTAAAGTAGGTTTTTTCATCTCATGAATTGTCATTGCTTGTTGATTATCAATTGCCTGGACACAGAATTTCTTACAAGTGATAATGATTCACTCTTTATCCTTTATTAATATTCTTACAGTTGAAACACTCTCTTATATGTCTGTACAACAAATTATTTATTTTCTTAATTTTCAGTTTTCAGTTTTAGCACACAAAATTTAGCACACACTGAAATTTCATCAATATGTAAAATTTAGTTCTGTAACAATGGAGTATAAGAATTATTATGGCAGGACCTTTAAAAGAAACAGCACAGTTTTAACCTATAATGATGTACTGCCTTCTGTGAATAAATGATATTAAGGCACCTCTAAGAAAGAACATCATCACCAGAACATAGGTGAATCGTGCATTGTCAACCTATGAGAGCCTAACCAACGGAGTAAATATGTCTCAAATACTCACAAAAAGTGAGTAATTAATAGTAATTATGAAAAAGCCTCTTACTTCTTTTTTACTTTATTGGAAAAATCAGTTTATTAGCCACGATAATTTAATCTACACTATAGTAGCAGAAATGCCCAAATATCAATTGGTTAACCTAACTAAAGTGCTCGTGTTACATGTCCACGGTGGGTCAGTGGTGGAGGTGGGGGTCTGCTCTGTTACAGCCTTCCTCACTATCTCATGCTGGCTCTGCTTCAGAGTTTTTAGCTTCAGAGTGAAAAGGGGGCAAGAGCTGAGCACTGGTGATTAAATGCGTCCTCCCAAAGGGGTATGTGTTACTTCCCTTCAGATTTTGTTGGCTAAATCAAGGCACACTACCACTCTTAACTTCAAGGAGGTGGAAAACACAATCCTTTATGAACTTAGAATACAGAACAGGTCAATGTGAACATTGGTCATGGTCTACCATATCCTGGGTTTTTTATTTCTCTTAAACCCTCTCCAATCTTAAGCACATTCACATAACTCATACGTTAGCAGGTTACTATGCAGAGCTAACAGCTGGGACTGAGATGACCACACTTGCCATCTTTCAATGGTGGTCAGAATTGAAGTGCTTGGTTCAGGATGGAGACTTTCTGTGTATCTGTAAGAGTAACATAATTAAAAATGCATTGATTTCAGTAACACGGACTGACATGGACTCCTTTTCTGACTTTCAGTGTTTTCCTGTGGTGCAGACCTGTTTGGGAGAGCTGGTCACCTGGGTAGCATTATCTTGGAGAAATTCCTGAACTGTTGGCTTGGCGCTAAGAACTATGAACCAGCACCCACTCTGTGAATGTGATGGGAAAGAGTTAAGCTAGTGTTACTGATTTTACTAAAATCATTATTTTTAAAAGGCATTATTAGCCTTGGGGCACCTGGGTGGCTCAATCTATTAAGTTTCTGACTCCTGATCCTAGCTCAGGTCTTGATCTCAGGGTCATAAGTTTAAGCCCCATGTTGGGCTCTACACCTAAACAAAATAAGTAAATAAAAAATAAAAAGGTATTAGCCCAGTGGCATATATTCTTGGCCTTAGTTTCCACATAACAAATTTAGAAATGGCCTCATTACCTTTTGTTAGCTACATGGACTGGATTGGAAGAGATTATGCTGAGTGAAATAAGCCAAGTAGAGAAAGTCAAGTATCACACAGTTTCACTTACATGTGGTGCATAAGGGGTAATATAGAGGACAGTAGGAGAAGGAAAGGAAATGGGAAGTAGGCTAATTCAGGGACAGAAACAAAACATGAGAGACTTTGGACTCAAACAAACTGAAGGTCTTGGAGGGAAGGGGTTGAGGGGATGGGAGAGCCTGGTGGTGGGTACTGAGGGCACGTATTGCATGGAGCACTGGGTGTGGGGCATAAAAAATGAATCTTGGAATGCTGAAAAAATAAAATTAAATTTTAAAAAAATGAGTAATCTTCCAAATCAGTGTTCAGGGATAGGTCAAAACAGAGTTAGCGGAGCCTTCAAAGTCTTAGAAAACGTCCTCTAAATGTGTTTGTTTCAGAAGTGCTTATGCTTTGATATTAGTTATAGACTTAGGAATTTGGACACTCTTTATAGTAGAAAAGCTCTAACTTGCTGAAGATTGTTAAAAGGTACCAAATGCAGAAGTGACAAACCCTGGGAGAGAAGCTACCTCACTTTGATTTCTTCAGAAGTCTGAATCCTGCTTCTGAAGTCCTTAAATAGCCATAGGGATGCCTCTGTCCTCTTCCCGCCCCCATTCTCTCTTTCTCTCTTTCTCTCACTTCTCTCTCTCTCACTTTTTCCCTTTCTGCCTCACTCTTTCTTTCAGGCTATCTTTCTTTCTCTTGCTTTCTTTTTGTCTCTTCTTTTATTCTTTGAATTAATAAGAGGTAAACAGTTCTTTCTGCAAAGTTTTGCCTGGCAGTTTAACCTTTAACTTTATACTGTTTAATATTCTCTTAGAGAATGTCTTAGGCATTACAGGAATATACGGACGGACTCAAACTAAGTTACTCCTGTCTTTAATTAGATTATAATTGTGTTTGGTAATTTAAAGAATGAAGCATAAGCAATAAATAATAAGTAACTTTGTTACTTCTCTTTCCTTCCCCTTATCTTTCTAGTTCTTTGGAAGGAGATAGGATTTAATTTTGTACTGTTAGATAAATCCTGGCAGGAGCTAGACTTAATATGATGGATAATGAACTAGGTTAATCAAATGAAACTTTAAAAAGCTCCTCTCACCAGCTTACCTTGGCACTTGTGCTGAATTGAGGAGCCCTTTTCTCTGACACAGCTGCTCTCCCAGTTTAGTCTTCTGAGCTTCCTAATCCTTCTTGCATGAAACAAAACTCACTTAAGGTAAACTGAAAGACTTTTTTTTTCCTGAAGTGATAGGTACAATTTCTTTTTAGGAACAGGAAGTAAATACATTTTTAAAGAGAAAAGATTTACAGATTCTAAATGGTCCAATTGTAATCAAAATAAATTCTACTACATTTCCACCAGATGGCATCCCCCTTTTGAACTTTGGAAAAATTCTGAAGGCTGAGGAAAGCCACTTTTATTTTAGAGATGGGATTGGTACTGGAAAATTTCCAGCCAATGGAATCAAATCAATAGAAAATAATACTTAAACTATTCTAAGATGCTTTCAAAGTAAAATGCATAATTAAATAATACGTTTAATTTGGGAAAAATTAAGTCAATATAAATAAAGCCAATCCTAGTTTAACCTGAACTCCATAGGACTTAGGTTCCAATAAATTTTAATTTTCATATGATATGCTCTTTCTAACCAGCTCTCATTTTGAGTGCATCCTTTAAATTTTAAGAAGGCATAGCCACCAGAGTATATTTAGCAATTAAGTGTCGTAAATGGAGATTTAATTTAATTTGTAAATCAATCATCAACTCGCCAGTCACAAATTCCTAGGTAAACACGATGACATTTTATCCAAAACCATGAGCTTGATAGTGTGGATCTTCCAAGTTAAACAATTTGGATCCAAGTCTGAAGGTCACACACTTCCTGTCCAGGCACATGGCTCCTTCTGAATCTCTGCCTCAACTCTCACACCATCCTTGCTACTCTTCTTTGGTGGTCTTTTCCAGAACCCACTTTACTTTTGTCACCACAACACAATCAGTCAGTGGACAAGCATTCTGTTTCACTGTCCTGTATTCACTGAAGACTTTCATTTTTCATTTTTACTGAGTAGGGTCTAAATTGGAACTTTACTTTTGTTTCCCTTGGAATGTTACTCATTGATGATAAACATGTAAGACAAGGAAAAGAGATCCATATAAAAATATGCATTTGCTATAAGGCAGGCTTCCTGTATGTCTTACTGCTCATATGGGATACATAGCCCATGTTCTGAAGTTGGTAAATTCAGTAAAGGTATTGAAGACTGTCAGGGAGGAGGGTGGGACCAGTATAAGATGGACTGACTTAGCTGGAACTAAGACTGATTTTTCATAAATGATTTTTATGATACTTGCCTTCTGTTTGCTTAAAAATGAGATGAGTTCACTGTTGGTAGGAATGCAAGCTGGTGCAGCCACTCTGGAAAACAGTATGGAGATTCCTCAAAAAGTTGAAAATAGAGCTACCCTATGATCCAGCAATTGCACTACCGGGTTTTTACTCCAGAGATACAAATGTAGTGATCTGAAAGGGCACCTGCACCCCAACGTTTATAGCAGCATTGTCCACAATAGTCAAACTATGAAAAGAACTCAGAAGTCCATTGACAGATGAATGGATAAAGAAGATATGGTATATCTATAATGGAATATTATGCAGCCATCAAAAAGAAGGACATCTTGCCATTTGCAATGACGTGGATGGAACTAGAAGGTATTATGCTAAGCAAAATAAGCCAATCAGAGAAAGACAGTTATATGATCTCACTGATATGTGGCATTTAAGAAACAAAACAAAGGATCATAGGGGAAGAGAAGAAAAAATAAAACAAGATGAAACCAGATGGGGGACATTAAGAGGGCAGGTGATGTAATGAGCACTGGGTATTATGTAAGACTGGTGAACCATAGACCTATACCTCTGAATCCAATATTACCTTATATGTCAATTAATTTAATTTAAATAAAAATGTTTTAAAAAATGAGATGTTTATGTTTTTTCCCAATTCTCTGCATGCAGATGTTCAGTTTGATGGTAATTTTTTCTCATTTCTGAATTTGCTCAAGACCAAGGTAATTAGTATCGCCCCCTATGAGATGAAATGGAAAAAAAAAAGATATCTAACTTTTTTGTAGTGGCATTCTTTCTTCAACTGTTGTTATTTATTCTAGTACAGTTCATACTTTACACAAATGTCACATCATTTGATCTCTAGAAGGTAAGTATTGATAACAATATTTAATGGGATCATAGAAGATGTGTTTTTTGATAAGATAACTAAAAATTTCTATGGGAAACATTTTTTGTTTCTGCCCTGATAAGAGCATCTTAACAATCTGTCCACAAGTATTTCTACTTATTAAATGCTCAGTTGAGGTGTGAATTTCAGAACAATAATGCATAAGTTTTTAGTATAAGTGTACCCCATGCACTGTTTCAGATATACTTATGAAAAAAAAAACACAACTATTTGTGGTTTATCTGAAATCAGATTTAACCGGATGCCTTGTATTTTGTATCACACCTCCAGGTAGGTGATTCTTCTAGTGCAACCCTCCTCCATAGTTACCACCACAAAGATTATGGAAAAATTCCACAGAGACAACCATAGACAAAATCAAGACCTCTCAACTTTTCTGCCAATGTCTTACTCTCCAAGTATGAACACTAATCTTAAGAAACAAACCACTGTACTTTGTTGCTTTTGGGAAAATTCCACACTAACTTCATTTGGAGTTGCAGAGCCAATAAGATTAAAAGCTGCCAGAGTGGTTTCTGGATTCTCTGAGGAAAATTTCCTGAAGAAGAACTATGCCTGAAGTAACTCTCCAAACTTCAGACCACAGAGTTATAGTAAATAAGTGGACCTCTGGGTTGAGAGTATTCAGATTAACCTTGAATTTGATCTTACCTAGCAGGAAACAGACCTGGGAAGAAGTTATCTATCATGATGATCATCGGATTTTACTTCTGCCCTCCATGGCTACAGAGAGCAAAAACTTATCATGCAATTCACAGAGAGTTTGTCTGGGAAGAGTTATGAAACCAACCCCGTATTGTTTCTTTTCTTATTAGCAGAGGAAATAGCATGGGTCTTAGGCATGTGTTCAAAGGTACATCCTGGTCCACACATCTGTTCATCTCAGGGTAACCTATAAGTCTTCTTTCAGAAATATTGCAAAATAAATGTTTCTTGAGAAAGAGGAAAAAGGAAAATTATAGCATTAAAAACACCCCTCATAGCACACTTATAAATATTAAACTTTGCTTTAGTACATCCTTAAAAAAATATCTGATAGTCAGTTATGTGTATGACCTTAAGTTTGGTGTTAGTGGGTGTAATGGGTAAATAAAGAGAAAAAAATCAGAATTCTTATGTCGCTTGAGTTGATAATCCAGGAGGGGAGATTGATGTATGCATGTGAATCAATTGAGCAACGATACAAAGAAGTATGTGAGCAAGTTCCAAAGTTGTTCATAGAAAGAACAAATGTGTAGCCATTCACAGAAATGGAAAATCCATGGAGGCTTGAGTGGACCTTGAATCATGAACTCCAAGTGAATTAATGAACAGAGATAGGAAGCAACAAGAAAGAGGGCTGAGAAAGGGCAGGAGTATTTGAAGATCAACAAAAACCAGGTCTAGATAGAAGAGAGACATTGTTTGAGGCACGTGTGGAGATAAATTTGCACAGGGAGAATGACATAGTGTTATAATAGGGTAAGGAGCTTATACTTGGTCCTCTAGTTCTTGTGGGGGAACATTGGTGATTTCAAATCATGACTTGAGGGGATGAAAGTGATCTGTAAACTGGAGAAAAGAGAGAAAAGATGGATTTTTCACAGTGTAGGTGAGAAGTGGTTGTGCACATTGGCACGGTGTTAGTGTGAAAGCCACCAAAAGCTTTCTTAATGCCTGTAAATTAGTAAATGTAAAACACACAGAGATGTACACAGAGACACACACAGCATGCATGTAAAGCTACTCTGCTCTCTGCTTCCCAAAGAATTACTCTTCACTTTGCTATGCAATCCCCTAGAGGCACACTGAAAGCTCAGTGAATATCTTACATGACCTCTGTTCTTTGTCGTGACTGTGTCTAGGTTGAGCTGTACATTGTGTTCATTCTACTTTTTGGTATTCCATCATCACTATTTGCAAAGAGGGAAGGGTCCTTATACAGAGAGTGTTTTATTTTTTCATTTTTTTGAAGATTCTGCAAGTCTTCATGATTATAAATAAATTAAAAGCAGAAAGAGTAGTCTCTCATTGCTACATAATTAAAAATAATCTTTCGAGTGACATGATTAAGTGTTAAAGGAAATCCTAGCTGCAGTCAATTCCAGAACAGTTTCTAAAGACTTTAGGAATGCAAAATCCATTTGTTGTATGCAAGGGGAAAATAATTTGTTGTTGTTTTTTAATTTTTTTAAGGGAAAAACAAATCCAGCAATGGTGAGGTCTCTGATGCCTTCAATATAAAAACAAAATATACTGTAAATAACATACAGATTTGAAGCTTGGTTCTGAATAGTTTTTCCTGTGTTGTAAAAAATAGTTCCAGAAGCCTGAGAGAAAACAGAATTAGAATAATGTTATTCTTAAAGATCTTTGTGTTCCAAAACAGGTTGTCTTTTACTACAGTACCTATAACTTGTCTTTGTTATTGCTTGCAAGTTAATCTTGATTTTTACTGTTGTCTTCATTCCAGAGTCCTCTGGGCTGTGTCTTCACAATGAAATCAAAAGAGAGATTGAAACTGGATTAATTCACATGCTTCTCTCAAGTCTCTGATGGGCTTTAGCAAATAGAAAAGTCAATATCTACATTAGTCAAGGTTCTCCAGAGAAGCAGAACCAATGAGATACATGAGTAGCAGGGGGCCCAAGTCTGAGTCCAAAGGCCTAAGAACCAGGAGCTCTAATGTCTCAGAGCAGAACATACACGTCTTAGCTCAAGTAGAGAGAGCGAATATTTTTTTAAGATTTTATTTATTTATTTATTTATTTGGGAGAGAGTAAGAGAGAGCATGAGAGGGGAGAAGGTCAAAGGGAGAAGCAGACTCCTCACGGTGCTGGGAGCCTGACGTGGGACTCAATCCTGGGACTCCCTGATCATGACCTAAGCTGAAGGCAGTTGCTTAACTGAGGGAGAGTGAATTTGCCTTTCCTATGTCTTTTTGTCCTATTCTGGTGCTCAAGGAATTATTTGCGTTGGTGAGGGTATTTGTCTTTACTCAGTCTACCATTCAAATGTTAATTTCTCCCTCTATAGACACACCCAGAAATAATGCTTTACCAGCTATCTGGGCATTCCCTAGATCAGTCAAGTTGATGCAAACTTAATCATCACAATTTCAATGCCCTCAGTATGTAAGTAGATGATTCAAATATGACTCAAATGTAATCTTTTAGAAGAAATTTAATGCCCCTTGTGTCTCCCAAAAGCATTCAACTTTATTCAAATTTATATCTAGTAGTAGTGAAGAAGACATTAAAGAATCAATTAGTTTATTATTTATGTACTTACTATTCTGTTCTTGCTATGAAAAAAATATGGAGAGCTATTAGAAAATCAAATAGAAACATAAACATGCTTGGGGATTCCCTGAGGAAGTGATTTTTAAACTGAAATTAAAGATTGATAGGTTCTAGATAGGTGAAGGAAGATGAAATGCAGGAAAGAATGCCAGGCAGAGCAAATTGCATATGGAAAGGAACCAAATAGAAATAGCAGGACTTGGTTATTGACTGGCTATGGGAGAAGAAAGAGGGCAAGATGTCAAAGATGACTCCAGATTTGTGAAATGGGTAATACAGGGAGAGAAGGGGATACCAGAGAGCGTTGTTGGGAGATAAGCCTTAATTCAGACAGTGAACTGCTTGAGGGCAGAACTGTGGGTTATCCTAAGCTTTTGCTTTATGTATTGCAAAGACTCATGGTTAATGAAACAAATGAATCATACATTCACAAACTATTCAAAGTATTATGGGACTTTGGTATAACGTTTTTTGTGCATAAAGATAAGTTTTTCTTAAGGATTTCTGCTGGTGGAATTCAGATTTGAATCCAAGAGAACACTCATGTTTGGTATGCATATTTCCTCCATGCAAACAAGGTCTGTGCTTTTGCTGTAATTTTGTACTTCATCGCTACCTCTTTTTATTAGTGGAAATGTTAATTCCCGAGATGAAGCCACATGCTACGTGGCAACTTTATTGCCATATTAGAGCCAATTTAGTGTGATTCACAGTTTCACCATAAATAGCATTGATATTATAAATTCATAGTGAAGGAACAAAGCATTTATTCTGGGACCGCTTCGTGCTAACATTACATTAACAGGTTATAGCAAGTTATATTTCATTTCGTCCTTGTAACTGGTCTTTTACAAATTGTGTTTTTGCCTTGGCCACAAATTTTTCCTACTGCATTATATTTCTGATTACAACAGTCTTTAGATAATACTATTTTTTGAGAAATTTTTAGTGTTTGTAGCATTCCTTATTAAGCATGAATAAATACATAGAAACTTCCTTTAAACTCAGAGGAACTCAAACAATTTTGCTGTTCTTTCAAAGCAGTTGCTTAAGAAAGCTGGCATCTTTTAGAATCAATGCTGCCAAATTTCTCCATATGTTGTAGAGCCCAAGGGAGACACTTGCTGTCTCTCCATTTTAATGATTGATACTCTGTCTTTTCCCCCTTCTTGGATGGTGTTAGGGTTACCTAACTGTCTTCTGCTGAGACACTTATGCACAATTTTGAGGTCCAAAGAGTCATGGGACTGTCAGGCAGAAAGTAAACAGAGAATGGTGTAAGATTGATGTAGGGATCTGAGGAAAGAGATTAAACATTTGTGTGTCATCTGTCTGTCTGAGTGGTGGTCAAGGTGACATATAAAATATCCAACAACCAGTGCAGCAGAGCTACCCACAGTCAGAGCAGATGCATCACTGATTAGAATGGACATCCCAAGCACAAATAACTGTTAGGACCTTCAAGCTGACTATCCTTCAATCTTGGGAGTAATTGGCTAAGTGTAGTACTTGTGAATTTTAAGAAGGCTTGGGATGTGGATGCTATACAAAAATATGAATTTACTTGTTCTGTTGTAGTGTTGTGCTTATAAATGCAAATAAGACAGCACATATTTATTAGCAAATACGTGAAAAATATTTTTCTACCCACTGTCCAGCTGTTGATTTCTAAATAGTCTTCTACAATAACATGAGCCATGGAGAAATTGCTGATGCCAGAGCTGGGACAGAAATAAATACAAGATTAGTCTGGACCATTTTATAGTGGCAGAAATTAAACAAGTATGGGGAGAAAAATCCACAAAACAAAATAAACAAGAAAACTTCAGAAAGCTAAACAAAAGCATAGGGGCTTATTCAAAGGACACCAGGAGCCAGTCTGAAAGAGCTCCCAATGGCTAAAGCTGGAACAATCTGAGCAACAAAAGTAGTATTAGATTATAATCCCAAAATATAAATAAATGTCCATGAGTTCATATTAAATAACCTATTTTTGAATAAATAAGTTGGGTGAAAAAGACAAATTTTTCTTATAAATAAATTCCAAAATATATATGTTATAATCCTCTCTCTAGTGGATAGAGGTTTTTGGTTTTTTTTTTTTAATATATTTTTAAAGGTTTTATTTATTTGACAGAGAGAAACACAGCCAAAGAGGGAACACAAGCAGGGGGAGTGAGAGAGGGAGAAGTAGGCTTCCTGTCGAGCAGGATGTGGGGCTCAATCCTGGGTCTCCAGGATCATGACCTGAGCTGAAGGCAGTTGCTTAACCAACTGAGCCACCCAGGCGCCCCTCTAGTGGATAGAGTTTATCATGCCTCTCTACCGCCAATTTGAGTGTGGGCTAGAATCACTGACTTGCTTCCAAAGAATAGTATCTAAAAAGGGAAAAATAGTAACTTAACAATGAAGAAACCTGGCAAACAGCATCTTCAACAAGTGGAAGGTTAACTGACTTCAATGGTGTTAAGTCATGTTCATATCATGTACTCCCCCACACATGGTTTGATGATAGGGACTCTATTTTTGATGTCATCTTTCTCCAAATCTATAACCTCAGTCTAATTATGAGAAAAATTTTACACAGATTCAAATTGAATGGCATTCTATAAACTACCTGACAGAACTCTTCAAAATTGTCAAGAACATGAAAAACAAAGAAAGACCAAGAAACTCTCATAGACCAGAAGAGCCTAATTAGAGACAGGACAAAAAAATGTACCGTGGGATCCTGGATTGGCAGGATACTGGCAAAATCTGCCTGAAGTCTGGATTTTAGTTACTAATATAGCCATGCTGGTTTCTTGGTTTCTTGGTTTTGATAAGTGTACCATGGTAAAGAAAGATGGTAAATTAGGGGAAACTGAAGCAGTGTATATGGGAATGCTCTGTGCTATCTTTGCAACTCTACTGTAGATCTAAAATATTGCAAATTTAAAAAGTTTAATAAAAATAATTAGTTTTAATGAAAGCTCTGGTTTGCATATTGCTTTATGTATCTATCTGTACATGTGAGGATGCATGACTATCAATCAGTCGTTAAGCATATTACTAATAATTCCATAATGTTGATAAGTAGTGACAACTTTGTAGTTTAATGCTTCTGTTATAATTTGCCCTTTCTTATATGTGTTTATAAACCCACATAGCTTGTATGTGCATGTTGTCATACTGACATATATCTTCACACATTTATTTTCATTCAGTTGTGAAAGTGTTTGAAATGATAGCTTTTATGAGCATTCAGGACCCTTCTATCTAGGGAAAGGAGCTGATGGGCAACAAGAATACATACCTGCTTTTATTTTCTATGATGATTAAGGGAATCGTTGTTCCAAAAGTTCAACACCAGAGGCTTCTGTGGCCAGTGCTAATTCTGACGGGAGTCAAGAGCCTTCTGGGAGGTATAATGGACTGGACAAGGTTGTTGTCTTTCAGCAGGAGTGAAAGAGCATTAGATCAAACCCCTCTAGAGCCTTCAGACCTCATCCAGTTTCTGTCTCTGTTAACAATGAAATCGTGAAGTCATCCTAATGGCAAATAGTCTCTGTTTCTCAATGAAAAATAACTTGGCAAGTATTGATACTGATGTGAATAAGATGAACAAAAAAAAAATTGAAAGTAGAAGTGTCTATTTAGTGAAATGAGAAGTGGGGAAAGCCAGTATTTTCTGCAAAGCTTTGCTGTTCATCAAGTTCAATTTGGTATTTGTTGGAGGCAAGAACAAAGATGTCTCGAATTCCCTACTATTGAACGTAGTATATCGATAACATTGTTGTTGCCTAGCTTTTACATCTTTAACTTCCCTGGCCTGATAGGAAGCTACTAATCCATTTTTTAGGTCTAAATGATTTCCAAAATGACTTAATATTCTTGTTTATATTCCAAGATTTTTGTAGTCACTTCCCCTATCTTTCAGACTGTGTGTGTAAGATGCCAGATCAACTAGTAAATTCAGTGAGAAAAACCCCCAAGTCAATACATTTATCCTTTTGTTGGGTGTTGTTTTGAGAAAATGATGTATTGATTAATGCTGATATGTTCCAATCTGTTGTGTAGACACAGCCTTTTATTCTACCAAATGATAGTTTGGGGGAATTTTTTTAAAACTTGAATGATTTATTAATGTCTAAAATGTAGGTATAGACAATTTCATCATAATGCCAGGCTTCTTAATAATGATGGACAGATTCACTCAAATCATCCTAATACGTGGAAAAATCCTGAAAATTTGTTACTCTTTTTGCTTTATATTCCAGAATTTTATAGTGATTAGATGTTCACAATTCTTATATAAATGTTAGGTAAAATAAAGCTGTGAAATTATTTTTTTTAAGTGTAAGAGCCAAAAATTTCAAATACACAGGAATTATGGCATTAAAATCCATCATCACATCTAAAATGCTACTCCACTGGTAAAATTGTCACTGAACTGTGAAGGGATGCATTCTTAATTGTTAATTATCAGATCTACATAGATTACTAACAAAAACTAAGATTATCTCCTTTTTGTTTTTGATTTTACCTATTATAAGTTTTCTCCTATTTTTTTCCTCATTTTT
Organism: Spilogale gracilis; assembly: GCA_004023965.1. Taxonomy (NCBI): domain Eukaryota; kingdom Metazoa; phylum Chordata; class Mammalia; order Carnivora; family Mephitidae; genus Spilogale; species Spilogale gracilis. The sequence goes on along the minus strand of PITA01002779.1, from coordinate 14,566 downwards.
TTTAAGAAAAATAATTCTTTGGTGAGAATTTTTTTTCTCTGAAGAATATTAACTTACTTCCTGAGGATGTGTGGACTCTCAAATCTGATCCTTAACTATGTCATACTCTTGAAATTTTAGAACTAATGAGATATAATTATTTCTGATCCAAACTCTCTGTACTGCTGAGCTGTGTGAGACCATGTTTTTGTGAGGCAACTATGAACAGTGTGGGGTCTTGCACATCTAACTCTGGGGATGGTGCCTACTCTCCCTAGTTTAGTAGAACCACTACAATAAACATTTGGGGGTAAGAATAGGGAGAAGGGATAGAATGGAAATTTCCAAGACTTTGCTAGCAATAAAATGTTTTCTTTAATGAAGACATTTTCCCAGAGTTATCTGATTCTTGGATGTAATAAATTCTCTGGTAGGATTCTGTGGCAAATGGTCTACAGTAATAAGGGATTATGTTAATGGGCTCTGGAACAGTGGAAACAAAATGTTCTCTCTCTTTCTCTCTTTCTCTGTTTCTCTCTCTCTATTTTTCTCTTTTGTTTGTCCCAGCTGTAATCTTTGGTCAGAATTCTTGCTCCTAAACTTCACCCCTGAGTATGTGTTGAGAGTAGGCTGAGTAAAAGCTTATAATAATAATAATTATTAATAATAATAATAATAATTATTATTTGCTTGCCTTTTTGACTGATGAAGAGGTCTTATAGGTGAGTAATTTTCAAGGAAGTAAATTTTAAAATATAAAATCCTGGTTCAATGTGAGCAAGATAACTTTTTCCTTTTTTCAGGTATTGTTTTTTACCCTTTCTAAATCTATTGTCATTTTTTCCCCCCAGAAATTGCTTTTTGAAAATAAAACCAGATCATGCCAAGGACTTTGTAGAGTCATGTCTGAGGAACTCAAACATAAGTGTCTTGATTCACGTTCCTTGGGAATATGAGTAAGAGAAAGAACAAAAGATGAGTCACTTCTGTCATCCAAAAAACTGAAAACATACTCAATATTTTGCAAAACAGCAGATGTCATTAACATTTCTGAGAATGTATAATGGAATTTATGTGCTCTGCTTTTCAAAGTAATGTACATTCATCACATATACTTAGAAAAAGCAGGAATGAAAAAAAGAAACTATTCAATCAAAAGCTCACAGAGATAAATGTTACCATTTTGAATCTCTAAATTAAAATTTTTTCTTCACAAAATTCTTTAATCATTTCAATATGTATACCTTTAAAATCCTAGAAGAAAAATAATATTAGGGTAATTTGTTTTTTAAAAGTAAAACACATACTATGTTTTGTATCATTACCTTTGGTTTGTGCTTCTTTGGGAGTGATAATATGTTTTTCTTAAAGGCGGACTTTTACAGAAGAATCATACCTACATTTTTCTAAAGCTTACTATTTCTTTAGATATAGAATTTGAATATCAATTCAATCTTTGTAATAAAATGTGAGCTAAGAAGATAGGATTCTCTGGTATTTGTTTTTTTTTTTTTTTTAAAGATTTTATTTATTTATTTGACAGAAAGAAAGAGAGCATGGGAAGAACAGCAGAGGGAGGAGTAGAAGCAGGCTCCCTGTTGAGCAGGGAACCCTATACAGGGCCGGATTCCAGGACCCTGGGATCATGACCTGAGCCAAAGGCAGATGCTCAATTGACTGAGCCATCCAGGTGCACCTGATATTTGTCCTTTCAAGAGGAATATAACAATGGAGCAAATTCACATTGAGAATGAAATAGGAATAGCCCAAATTCTGCCTAAACACTCATTATTCAGAATTACTCCATGGGCTTCAATATTTTGTGTAAGATCCTCATGGATCTTAGACTTAGTTGCATTATTTAAGAATTCAGCTTTTTCCTTTTTTTTTTCCAATCAGTATGAGGAATCATTGACCCAAGATATCTACTCACTTTTCTCTTGGGGAAGGTAGAAGAGAAAGTTAGAGGAGGGGCAACATGCTGTTGAGTCCAGCACTTTGGTCCAGTTACCATCAGTTTTTTCAGTGACCACAGATTGAACTTCTAATTGCAGCCAGCTCTCTCAAAATACTTGTTTTTGGTCACAAAGGGAAATAAAATGAGGGTGCATGAGTCACTGTACATTCTTGAAAGTTACTAGCAAAACAATCTTCCTAAGGAAGAGCAGTAGTGTCATCTTTATCTTGAAAGAACACACCTCAAATTATTGAATAATAGGAGGAAACTACAGTAAGACTGCAATAATATGGTGAAACTACATTTTAGTGTAATCCAGGCTTTAGTTGTATCCTTTCTTATAGCTAGGATCCACCACAGCAAAGTAGCAGACATCCTAGAGTTTCCTGGACACCCCTGAGAATTCCAGCTGTCAGCAGCTGTCAGAGGCTCCTGTACCCAAAGCCCAGCTGCTGTCACTTTGAAGCACTAGTTTCTAAGGTGGAATTAGCTGAAAGAAGAGAATGCTTTTGACTTGGGCCAGAAACTTTCTCCTTGAAAAGATGTGCAGGGGTGTCTGGGTGATGCAGTTGTTGAGCATCTGCCTTCAGCGCAGGTCATGTTCCTGGAGTCAGGGGATGGAGCCCTGCATCCGGTTCCCCGCTGGGCGGGAAGCCTGCTTCTCCCTCTGTCACTCCCCCTGCTCGTGTTCCCTCTCCAGCTGTGTTTCTCTCAAATAAATAAATAAAATAAAAAAAAAAGAAAAGAAAAGTGTGCAGAAGTTGGTCTAAGGAGTAAGAGAATTTATTGGAAAATGCTTCCTTGAGAAACCTGGTGAACCATGCCAGAGCCCGCCCCTTCCCATTTCTGAAGACAGCCCTCAAAGAAGAGGCAATTTTGAGTTTAAGGTCTGTCTACATAGGCTTAGAATATGTTGTGCAGGACAGCCAATGGGTAGCTTCATATTAATGAATTAATTACTAGCTTCATGTGATGTAATTATTTATTTGAATTATAATGGGATATAACAGCTACCAATGAGCAATACGATTATCAGAGTGTCATGACTTGATTAGAAAGAAGAAGCTTAGAAAAACTAATGACACCATTTGTTCAAAATAAAGAAATGCAATCAAAAGAAAGTGTGGCTGAAAATTACTTTGTTCAAGCATGTACAGAATAGGTGTGTCCTAAATCAGATTAAAATATATGTGTCAGTTTCCATTTCTTATTAGCATAAAAAAATCAAACAAATCACAAGAAAGGAAATATTAGACCTTGAGATAGGCTAAAACACCTAGTATTACAAATTAGGTTTTTATTTTCATACCAATAGATATTTTCGGTTTTGTTTGTTTCAAGTTTTTATTTTAATTCTAATTAGTTAGCATGTAGTGTAATGTTGGTTTCAGGAGTAGAATTTAGTGATTCATCACTTACAAATAATGCCCAGTGATCATCACAAGTGCCTTTTAAAATATCTTTTAAATTTTTAATTATTTTTTAAGATTTATTTATTTATTTTAGAGAGAGAGCATGAGCAGGAGAGGCAGCAGAGAAGGTGAGGGAGAGAATCTCAAGCAGACTCTCTGCTGAGTGTGGAGTCTGCTCCAACATGACCTGGGCTCTATCTCATGACCCTGAGATCACAACCTGAGCCCAAATCAAATAGTTGTCACTATTGACAACTGTGTCACCCAGGTACCCCAATATCAGTAAATTTTTTTTAAAGAAAAAAGGAGAACAATAAATCAGATTTTTTTCTCCTATGAAAAATGGCTTCCTGTACTGTTGTTTATAGTTGAAAATTGTTTATCTAATGTACGTAGTAAATTTTTGCTCAGATTTGATAATGAGAAGGCATCCTTTTTCCCATCACACAGCTGTTAGCCATTAAAGGAATGAACTTTGAACTTTAATCTTTAAAACATGTGCAAATATTTATATATCTGCAACTTAGGAAAAATGTTTTCCCAACACGGTTTAACAAAAACTTTTAATTTCTGCTTTATTTTTATATTATTGTAACATTTCAGGTGTCTCTTAAGACACAGTTTAAGCTTCCAGCTTATAATAATATTGTGTCCAACCAAAATCTGAAGTAGCTTAATGGTTACAGATAATTTAGTCAAAGCTGACTACTAAGTATTTTGGGCATATTCTTATTATAATTTTATTCCCAAATAATTCTAAAGTAGTAAATCATTGACTGAAAAATTAGCATTTTTATTTGAAATAGAAAATTTTGTATTACATAATAATCTTCATGTGACTGGAAGCAGCAGAGAGAGTCCATTAAGATTAATAAGTATCTGCAGAGGATGCCATGGGAGTACAGGAGAGACAGAACAAGGGTAATTAGTGTAGTGTAACCTTGGTATAGAGATAGGGACACACTTCTAAGAAAAGGTAACATCTGATATTTGGAGGTTTAATATAGCAATTTCTGTTATGGCTAAAGGCCAAACTCATCTTTTCCATGGTAGTAGAGTCATTTACACATTTATACATGTGTTTTGTTTAGATCTGGGTAACCTTTCTCTAGACTTTCCTATTGGTTATTCTTCATATTTACCTTAATCATATAATTACCTAATTTCAAAATTGACAAGTATTTTAGCTCTCATTTATCTCTTTGTCTCTTAAATTTTGTTGTGTACCAGTACTAATTGGACAGATTATTAAAACATAGATTTTTGGGCCCTGCTGCAGAGTATCTGATTCTTAGGTGGAGGTTGGGAATTTCCATTTTTAAGTTACCAAGCAATGGTGATGCTATTGGTTCATGAACCATACTTGGCTGATTATCAGAATCAACTGGGAATGTTTAAAACTATGGACTTCTGGTATCCACTCCTACGGATTCAAATTTAGTTGGATTTGGGTAGGAACAAGGAATCTGCATTTTAAAATATATCTCTCTATTTGATTCTGATTACCAATGGAGTTTGGGATTCACTAACATACTCTAGGTCTCTCATTTCACAAATGATACAATGGAGATGTAGAAAAGTTATGAGATCTCACAGTTAACAAAGAGTGAGCACTTTCCCACTGTGCCTCAATTTTTTTCCCTTCAAGAAACCATAGTGAGATTTTATTCTTTAACAAAACAAGTCAATACTTTAATCATAACATTTAATGTTGTCCAAAAAATCTTCCTTATAACCTACTGTCCCAATAATAAGTCTTAAATAAAATTAGGCCAACTCTAAATGTAAAAAAAAAAAACAACAAACCTACTATATTGTATATATAGGGGGTGAATGGATTCAGATTAGGATAACGCTCAGTCCTTTTTTTCAAGAAACTTCCAATTAGCAGATAATACATTCCCAAACACGCATAAATATACACCCTCACACAATGATAATAAAAGACAGACTTAAAGGTAGTGCTAGTGAAGAAGTATAAAATATCAGATGATGAAACAGCTATTTATGTAGACCTATTTCTCGGATGCTGTGCTAACTTTCTAGGGGTGTAAAAGTATTAAAACTTGGCTTTCTAGCTAAAAAAATTCATAATATAACTATGCAAAACACAACTGACTTTACACCGTAACATAATTAACATATAAAAACGGCACAAATAAAACACTATCAGAAGGTAGAAGTGGGAGAGATTAATTCAGCTGGAATATTTGGAAGTGCTGACAGAGTGATAGAAAAGGCATTTACATATTTATACATAGGCTTTGTTTGGATTTGGGTGCTCTTCCTTTAGTCTTTCCATATCTTCCCATTTAGTCTCTGCCTGGTGCCAGAGGCAGCAGAGCCACAGCATAAGGTAATCCTGTGACGTGGTCTTTTTCAGAATAGATCACAGAGCGATAGGACTAGAACAAAACGTGGAATCGGAATAGTATTAATGAAAGTGAATTTGTGCTCAGCTTTGAAGGATGCATAAGATTTGGTAAATAATACTAACCTTTGCACACGTTATTAATTATGCTAATTGGGGCGCCTGGGTGGCTCAGTTGGTTGAGTGACTGCCTTCGGCTCGGGTCATGATCCCAGAGACCTGGGATCGAGTCCCACATCGGGCTCCCTGCTCGGCGGGAAGCCTGCTTCTCCCTCTCTCACTCCCTCTGCTTGTGTTCCCTCTCTGGCTGTGTTTCTCAATTATGCTAATTAATTTTAGAATTCTTCCTCCTTTATTTACAAACTATGAAAAATTTTACTGATACCCTGGGTTCCAATCAATGCCCTTAAACTTTCCCACATTGCTGTTTATCAACCCTCACTGAGCGTTACAGGTACCTCTGGTACTTAAGCAAAAACAGAAACAAAACAAAAGCCCTGGCTCCACTTGAGAGGCTTTTATTCTGGAGATTTCTATCTGAGATGCCTGATGGTATCACCCTGGGATTTCTAAAGGACAGTTTTTCATAGCTCATTCCAATCCAAACCAATGGCCTACTAAATGCCAAAACCTAGAAGGAGTTAAAGATGTAATTGTCGAGTTGAGTGTTTCTCTGCAACTTAAATACTTCAGTAAGATCTTTGTACAATTTTATTTTCTTTATATCAGGAAGATAATTTTTTTTAAAGATTTTATTTATTTGACAGAGAGAAACACAGCCAGAGAGGGAACACAAGCAAGGGAAGTGAGAGAGGGAGAAGCAGGCTTCCCTTCGAGCAGGGAGCCCGATGCGGGGCTCAATCCCGGGTCTCCGGGATCATGTCCTGAGCCGAAGGCAGTCACTTAACCAAGTGAGACACCCAGGCACCCCCAGGAAGATAATTTTAATGTGTATACTTACTCTGATATCTTAATAGGTAAAATTGGAGAAAAATTTCCTACATAAACATTTTGAGGATAAGGAAACCCAATCTATTTATCCTGTCATGTCCTCATATATGCTTCCATTAAGAAATGCCAGCCCACAAACTCTCACTCTTTGCAGATGATATGATACTTTATGTGGAAAACCCAAAAGACTCCACTCCGAACTCATAAAGGAATTCAGCAAACTATCAGGATATAAAATCAATGCACAGAAATCAGTTGCATTTCTATATACCAACAAGACAGAAGAAAGAGAGATTAAAGAATTGATCCCATTTACAATTGTACCCCAAACCATAAGATACCTAGGAATAAACCTAACCAAAGATGCAAAGAATCTGTACTCAGAAAACTATAAAGAAGTCATGAAAGAAATTGAGGAAGACACAAAGAAATGGAAAAGCATTCCATGCTCATGGATTGGAAGATGTCTGTGCTAGCTAGAGGAATCTACACGTTTATTGCAATCCCTATCAAAATACCACCAACTTTTTTCAAAGAAATGGAAAAAATAATCCTAAAATTTATATGGAACAAGAAAAGATCCCAAATATCCAGAAGAATATTGAAAAAGAAAACCAAAGTTGGCAGCATTATAATTCCAGATGTTAAGCTCTATTACAAAACTGTAACCATCAAGATGACATGGTACTGGCACAAAAACAGATAGACCAATGGAACAGAACAGAGAACCTAGAAATGGACCCTCAACTCTATGGTCAACTAATCTTTGACAAAGTAGGAATGTCCAATGGAAAAAAGACAGTCTCTGCAACAAATGGTGTTGGGAAAATTGGACAGCCACAGGCAGAAGAATGAAATTGGATGATTTCCTTGCATCACACACAAAAATAGACTCAAAATGGATGAAGGGCCTCTATCTGAGACAGGAATCCATCAAAATCCTTGGGGAGAACACAGGCAACAACCTCTGTGACCTCAGTTGTAGCAACTTCTACCTAGAAATATCACCAAAGGCAAGGGAAGCAAGGGAAAAAAAGGAATTATTGGGACTTCATCAAGATAAAAAGCTTTTGCATAGCAAAGGAAACAGTCAACAAAACCTAAAGACAGCTGACAGAATGGGAGAAGATATTTGAAAATGATATGTCAGATAGAAGGCTAGTATCCAAAATATCTAAAGAACTTATTAAACTCAACACCCAAAGAACAAATAATCCAATCAAAAAATGGGCAGAAGACATGAACAGACATTTCTCCAAAGAAGACATCCAAATGGTCAACAGACACATGAAAAAGTGCTCAATATCACTCAGCATCAGGGAAATACAAATCAAAACCATGGTGAGATACTACCTCACACCAGTCAGAATGGCTAAAATTAACAAGTCAGGAAACAACAGATGTTGGTGAGGATGCAGAGAAAGGGAAACCCTCCTATACTGTTGGTGGGAATGCAAACTGGTGCAGCCACTCTGGAAGACAGTATGGAGATTCCTCAAAAAGTTGAAAATAGAGCTACCCTATGATCCAGCAATTGCACTATTGGGTATTTACCCTAAAGTACAAATGTAGTGCTCTGAAGGGGCACATGCACCCTAATGTTTATAGCAGCAATGTCCACAATAGCCAAACTATGGAAAGAACCTAAATGCCCATCAACAGATGAATGGATAAAGAAGATATGGTACACACACACACACACACACACACACACACACACACACACACATATACACTGGAATACTATGTAGTCATCAAAAAGAACAAAATCCTGCATTTGCAATGATGTAGGTGGAACTGGAGGGTATTATGCTGAGTGAAATAAGTCAATCAGAGAAGGACAATTATCATATTATCTCTCTGATATAAGTACTTTGAGAGGCAGGGTAAGAGGTTATGGGGGATAGGGAGGGAAAAAAATGAAACAATATGGGACCTGGGAGGGAGACAAACCACAAGAGACTCTTAATCTCAGGAAACAAACTGAGGGTGGCTGGGTTATGGACATTGGGGAAGGTGTGTGCTATGGTGAGTGCTGTGAACTGTGTAAGACTGATAATTCACAGACCTGTACCCCTGAAGCAAATAATACATTATATGTTAATTTTAAAAAAGTCTGAAACATTCACAATCAAGGAGTTTCTGTGATGTAATATTGTAGTGACAAATAATGATGTTTTAACTGTAGTTATAGTTTTATATTGTTGTATATACCTTATCAAATAAAACAGATGGGGTTTTGTAGGAGCCAGTACCATGGTACTTATTATTTAAATGGTAAATGGTTGCGTTTTTTCCTTTAGAACTTTGAATCAGTCAAGTTAGTTTCATCAGCCAAACAAATGGTCTAGTCTGTAAAAATAAAGTTCAAATTTGCCCTTTGTCTTTATTGATGAATTAATCATCAGTTGATTCTTTGACCTTTGTAATTCTGTGCAGTCTTAAAAATCTCCATTTCTGGCACAGTCTAGTGACTAAAATATTGTGAAATTGTTGGGTACAGAACATTCAGCTCTTTTCAACTATTAGGAAGGAAATGTAAAATGTTAACAATCATACCTATTAATATAGCAGTATGATTACTATAACTCAAGGTATTATTTAATGCTGATATCATTATCACTGCCTGTTGAAGAATATTATGTACGAACTATTCCCAAGCGTTATTACCATGCTTGTATCTATTGATGGCCTTTTAATCAAAACTGATGATATTGACCAGTAGGACAATCTAAAATATTTGAAAATATTGATTTGGCAGAATGAACTATGTGGATATATATATGTAAAAAAGCCTCTAGAAAAAATTAATATAGACTTTTTCCTGTAAAATGAGCTAACCTTTTGATGACTTTGGGAACAAAAATCAAATAAATCATTGATTCAGTATAAGAAAAGCTTTTTAAGCTGGTCTGTACATCACTAAGTTGAGGGGGACTAACCTTTGCTTATCCCCTGCTCTATGACATAAATTACATTCTTAATGTCTGGAAACAAACTGAGGGTGTTGGGGTGTAGCGTGGGAGGGATGAGATGGCTGGGATATGGACATTGAGGAGGGTATGTGCTATGGTGAGTGCTGTGTGTAAGGTACGTGTGTAAGACTGATGATTCACAGACCTGAACCCTGAAGCAAATAATACATTATATGTTAATTAAAAAAAAAGAAATGTCATCCCACTGTACTCATTTGGATTAAAGCAGAGCAAGGAATTTAAATGTATGTAATTTAAAAATAAATATCATTTCATGATTTTAAAATAAATATTATTTATACATAGCTCTAAAATTAATACTAACTCATCAGTCAAATTTAACCAAATTGCTCAGATTGTATAAATGTTAAAGAAAATCTCAGGAAATAAAAATATCTAATTGACCCCTATTGGATATTGAAGAGTTAGTCATTATTGAATATTGCTGCATTTCTAAATTCTGCGCTTTTGATGCTCACTCACATTAGTCATAGAGCTTTGTGTGGGTGGATAATGTGGTTAGAGAAGTTGATGATTTGTTTTTCTTTTACCATTTAGTAAGCATTTCTAATGAATAAGGTTTCAATTATTTGTAAGCATTTATAGGTTGTAATCAATGCATCATTTCAAAATATAAATAAAGTATTTTTATTTTTGAGACATGATGCTCTGAAGAGTCAAATCCCATAGCTGTCTATTTAATTAGATCTTGCTGCATTGTGATGTTATTATTAGGCTTTCCATTAGCTCACTCAAGGTCAATGTAGATATGACTAAGAAAATTGCGTTTTCTCATGGACAAAAGATGTGACCTTGTAGAGCAAAGGAAAAGATGACATTTCAATATAATGACATTTTAAAATGTTTTATAATTAATTTTTTTCTGAGTTCTATAGATACTATACTCCTCACCCCTTTGATTCTTCAATAAGAAGAAATTTGAGCATGCATGATATACAGGACTAATACTTGGGGATTCGTGTAAAAATAATAGAATATAAGATGCTATTCCAAAGTATAGTGTTTATAAGCTCTATCAGGTGTGAATTATGACCTCTCTGTTTGTAGTATATACCTTTTTCCTCTTATGTGAAAACTTACAACATGTATATCAGGCATCATATTTCAATATTATGTTTCTTAAAATGAGATTTGGTGTAGCATTTACATTTAAAAACAAAGGTAGAGCCCAAGGTATTTTATGAAGTGACTATAATAGACAATTTTGTTTTGTGTAAATCTGAAATGTACCTGCTGTGTATGTAATGATGAAGATTGAAAAATAATGGAAGAATTCTATTATGAACAAACTCAGATAGTTTATTAGGCAGAGCTAATTTTTTTTTAAGATTTTACTTATTTATTTGACAGAGAGAGAGATCACAAGTAGGCAGAGAGGCAGGCAGAGTGAGAGGAGGAAGCAGGCTCCCTGTTGAACAGAGAACCCTATGCGGGCCTTGGTCCCAGGACCCTGAGATCATTACCTGAGCCAAAAGCAGAGGCTTTTACCCACTGAGCCACTCAGGTGCCATAGGCAGAGCTAATTTAATACTCACCCCTCCTCTAAAGTAGCTAGTATTACCTATACCTTACACGTGAAGAACTTGAAGTAGAGAGTTTAAGTAATTTAACTCATAGTTAAGTAAGTGGCAGAACTGGCATTTGAACCTAGGTAATAGACTCTAGGATTTCTGATCTTAATCACTACACTATACAGAGAGAAGAATTTACATTTATAACTCTTAAATTTAGCCTGGGGGGGGTAAGATATACCTTATGAGATAAAAATGTAATTGTTGCAGCTTTGTAATGTTGAATAAATTATTTTAATACTCTGCTTGCTATATGTAAAAGTTCATTTGCTGAAGTAGAAAAGCGTGTTTAAATTAAAAAGAAATAATATACATTGGACATGAATTTTTAAGATAGTAGCAAGAACACTGAACTTAGAATCAGGAATTATAAACTCTAGACCCATCTCTGTCTTTGTCTATATGCTTCATTCTCTGACTATTTACCTAACCACCATGGGACATGAGTGTAGAACTCAGGGTAATGTGAGGTTATTTTAACATTTTTCAAGGAAAACATAATGACGCTTGACATATGTTGAACACTGCTCAAAATGCTAGCTCAAGGTAGTTCGTGGTTTTGATGTTATGTCACACTACATTCGGTTCAATTCTATTGTATTTTTGTGAAGCTGAAGTTTCAGCAGTCACTGTGATAAAAAGTAGCACGTGGAAAATCCATGTGGAATAGAAATGAGGGTGGGAGTGTACAACCTTATTCCAAGGTTTGAGAAATCAAGCTGTGCCTCACAGGAAAATATATGCCATTAATAAGTAATTGTGGTTAAGAATGGAATAAAGACGCTTTTTTTTCCTTTCAATTAACATGTATGATTTTGTTTAAATGGCTGCTGAGTTGTTGGAGCATAAATAATGTATTAAGTTGTTTGGATGTAACTACTTAATAAACGGAACTGGTACATATTTATTTTGTACTAGGAACATCATGAAAATTTTGCTGAGAGCCCAGGGGCTCTGTGAACTGAAAAAGCTTAGGAAACTTCGGAATAGAAATTTGGTTTTTGGCATTTTGAATTTCTTTTTCTTGGCTTCAGTTTTCTAATCTGAGAAATGAATGGGCCAGAACAGATGGCCTCAAATTCTAGTCTAATTCTAACAGGCAATGATTCTGTGACAAGGCAGAAGGTAATGTAGATGACTTTGATAATTTCATGCCACATTCTTCTGTAGTACTTAAACACTATCTTAAATTGGGAAAAACATAGAATGTAGCTTTCCTGTGTGATGATTTTCTAATATATTTTAAGCCAAATCTTTTACAACAGATTAACTGCTGCATGTAGCTGAGTTAGTCATTTTACAAATATACCTCACTTATCTCTTTAATCTTTTCGTTTGTTTTTATTTTTTGGCATTCAGGTGTTTTCTCAACTTGTTAACATGAGGAATTAGAAAAGTCCAAGAATAAGTGAAAATCTGCACTTTGCAAATATTGGAAAACTTAGAGTGTCTGAACTACCTAAGAAAATATTGTCCCATGAAAATTTCAAATAAAAAACAAGTATCTCACTGTTTTCAATAAAAATTCTGGCTAATAACTACACCACAATTGCATTCTTTTATATTGCCAATTTACACAAGGAAGTCCCCATTTAGAAAATCTTTGAATATGTGTCTATAAAAAAATAATACTTGTTACATGGAAAAGTATTAGATTCTTATTAGGCATCTATCAAATGATTGCTATCATTTGTGACAACATGGTGAACCTGAAGAATTATGTTAAGTGAAATAAGCCAGACATAGAAGGACAAATGTTACATGATACTGCTTACATGAGGAATCCAATAGTCAAACTCATAGAATCGGAGAGTAGAATGGTGGTTTCCAGGGGCTGGAGGGGAGGGAGGTAATGGGGAGGTATTTGTCAAAGGGTACAAAGTTTCAGTTATACAGGATGAGTAAGTCTTAGAGATCTACCATTACGGCATAGTGCCTATAGTTAACAATATGACATTGTAGTCTTAAAGTTTGTTAACACTATATCTTATGTTGCATTCTTATCACAAAATAAGTAATAAAGAGGGCAGGAGGGAAGTTTTGGAAGTGATGGATATGTTTATGCTATAGATTGTGGTGATGGTTTCACAGTTGTATATATTCCTCCATCCTTATCAATTTACATACATTAAATGGATAGCTTTCTGAATATCAATCATATCTTAATAAAGTGGGTTTTTTTGTTTTTTGGTTTTTTTAATCTTTTTTTAACTTTAAATTTATTTTATTTTTTCAGTGTTCCCAGATTCATTGCCCATGCCCCACACCCAGTGCTCCATGCAATAGGTGCTCTCAGTACCCACCACCAGGCTCTCCCATCCCCCGACCCCCTCCCTCCAAGTCCCTCAGTTTGTTTCTGTGTCCAAAGTCTCTCATGTTGTGTTTCTCTCCCTGAATTACCCTACTTCCCATTTACTTTCCTTCTCCTACTGTCCTCTAGATTACCCCTTATGCAACACAAGTAAGTGAAACCATTTGATACTTGACTTTCTCTACTTGGCTTATTTTACTCAGCATAATCTCTTCCAGTCCGGTCCATATTGCTACAAAAGTTGGATATTCATCCTTTCTCATGGAGGCATAGCATTCCATTGTATATATGTACCACATCTTCTTTATCCATTCATCTGTTGAAGGGCACCTTGGCTCTTTCCACAGTTTGGCAATTGTGGCCATTGCTGCTATGAACATTGGGGTGCATATGGCCCTTCTTTTCACTACATCCGTATCTTTGGGGTAAATGACCAGTAGTGCGATTACAGGGGCATAGGGTAGCTCTATCTTTAATTTTTAAAGGAATCTCCACACTGTTTTCCAAAGCGGCTGCACCAGTTTACATTCCCACCAACAGTGTAAGAGGGTTCCCCTTTCTCCGCAGCCTCTCCAACACTTGTTGTTTTCTGTCTTGCTAATTTTGGCCATTCTGACTGGTGTAAGGTGGTATCTTAGAGTGGTTTTGATTTGAATTTCCCTGATAGCCAGTGATGCTGAACATTTTTTCATGTGTCTGTTAGCCGTTTGTATATCTTCTATGGAGAAGTGCTTCTTCATGTCTCTTGCCCATATTTTGATGTGTTCATCTTCTTTTTGGGTGTTGAGTTTGAGTAGTTCCTTATAGATCTTGGATACCAGCCCTTTGTCTGTAGTGTCATTTGCAAATATCTTCTTCCATTCTGTGGGTTGCCTCTTTGTTTTGGTGACTGTTTCCTTTGATGTACAGAAGTTTTTTATTTTGATGAAGTCCCAGAAGTTCATTTTCTCTTTTGTCTCCTTTGTCTTTGGAGACGTGTCTTGAAAGAAGTTGCTGTGGCCGATGTCAAAGAGGTTCT